>JAVHLU010000281.1:0-71624 GCA_036785755.1 Colletotrichum ledebouriae | reverse complement strand
ACTTCTAGCTATAAGAACCTCTTAGGAAAGACCTCTTTAGTTAAGGAGTTACCTCTTATATAATAGCGTTTACCTTACTAGAAGGTTAACCTTTTAGGTTAAGGAGTTATCTTATATAGTAGCTTTTCTAGGCTATAAGAGCCTTAGTAGCCTATTTAGCTCTGATATAATTAGCCCTAGTATAGCGCGCGTCCGACTCTATAATATTTAGAGGGTTTACTTATAAGTAATAGGAATATATAGGGTTCCTATATTATTTTCCTTAACTAATAGAGGGTATAGGTTAAAATACCTATATAGTGTTTCCCGAATTATGCCTATGAACTAAGTGAATTTATTATAGTCTTTTTGCGAAGGGGCTGCGGCGTAATTCCGAGCTCAATAGGTATTATACTAACCCTATATCTATAGTAGATAATATAATAGAGGAGACCCCCTCTAGGGATATAATAGCCACCCTCCTAGTAATAAGACTACGAGAGGTAATAGACTTTATCTAAATAAGTATTATAACTACTTAGTAATATAATAAGGAGAATATAAACTAATATAGGATACCTATAGAGGAGTACTAAGTAGGTAATAAGGTTTAGCTTTTAATAGCTAACTATAAGAGCCCTAGGCCTAGTAAGAAGCTACTATAGTTATATTATAAATATATTATAATAGTAGTCTTAAGCCTATATATTATTAAGTTAGATATACCTAGTAATATCTACCTGAGGTTCTATATAAACCTCCTCTAGAGGGTACTAGAGGACCCCCTACCTATATAGATAAGGATAGACTCCTAGCTACTACTAATTATAGCTAATAATAGCGAATTTAAGTAGTATATAGAGGAGATATATATAGCGCGATAGAAAGTAGTTAGGTAAGGATAGAGGCGCGAGGTCCTAGTTAAGTAAGAAGGGTATATAGAGCTTACTTAGGAGCCTATAGAAGCTATTATAGAAACTATTATAGTAGATAGGTATAAAGCCCTATATAAGCTAGTTATAGATAATAATAGCAACCCGGCCTATACATAGGGGGGGACTAGCTAGGAGGGGGGATAGTATTATAAGCTATACCTAGGTTAAGCTTATCTAGGCTTTTATTTAGGTTTACTACCTTAAGGAGCTACCTAGGGCCTACCTAGGGCTTACCTAGTTATTTCCTATAGATTAGTAAAATCTCTACTAGAGAGGAAAACTTCCCCTTTTCCTCTTTAGCTTAAATAAATAGTATTATAGCAACCTTCTATTAAATAAACTTAGGTCTAACCCCTCGTAGTAATAGTATTATAAATCTAAAAAGTAAGAAGAAGAGATTTTATTAAGGTGAAATTTCAAATAATATTTATATGTTTTTAACTTAATACTAAAACTAGCCTTTTTTATAGCTAAAAAGTAAATAATTTATAGATTATTATATTATTTAACTTAATTAAACTCTACTATATATAGGAAGGTACTAAGTAACTATTAGATAACTACTAGTTACTCCCTATATTATAATAAAGACCTTCTTATCCCTAGAGGGAGAATATCTTTATTAAACTTATAAAGGTACTAAAAATATAATAATAAGTAAGAAATATAATAATTTAAAGGATAGATTTAAAATAACAAAAACGAGGCTAAATAATAATATATTTTAATATACCCCTATAGAGAAAGGAGTAATCCTTATAAGAGAACTTAGCTATTATTATTTAAATAACTACTAAGTAGTCCTAGACTTATTAAATAAAGCATAAGAGTATTTAGAGTAGGTGATTAGCTTTATTATTAGCTTATTACTCCTCTAAGCTATAAAGTCTCTTAATACCTAGGTATAAAGCTATAAGAGTAGCTAGAGTAGAGGATAGGTCTCTTATTATTAGCTAATTACTCCTCTAAGCTATTTAGCTATCTAAGGAAGAGTTATATAGCTAGAATAAGGGATACTAACTTCTAAACTTATAGAAACTAGGAACTAGGAGGCTTATAGAGAGGTACTAAGTACCTTTTAAATAACTATTAAATAGCTTAGTCTAAGGATAGACTAGCTTAGAGGGGGGGGATTATATTATAAGCTAGGATAATATTATAGGGAAAAGGGCTTAGCAGGCTATATTAAGGAAGTCTATAGGAGTTAAGAGATATAGAGAAGCACTAGGTAGCCCTAGATAAGTCCCCTAGCCTTTATATAGTAGGTTAGAGGGCTAGAGAGGAATATTTAGCTTTAATTATACCTAGCTATATTAACTCTATTACTCTGCACTATACTAGTTTATAATAGTATAGCTAAGGTAGAATATTCTTCTCTAGCTCTCTAGCTTACTCTATAAAGGCTAGGGGACTTATCTAGAGGCTACCTATTACCTCTCTATATCTCCTAACTCCTATAAACTTCCCTATTATAGCCTCCTAAGCCCTTTTCCCTGCGATATTATCCTAGCTCGTGATATTAGAGAAGTATTAAATGCACGGTTTGCGCTTTTCTAATTAACGTCGAGCTTCATGGGTTTACTTGTGAATCATACCACTAACCTATAAACTCCCCTATCCTATACGCTTTATATTAGGCAGTATTACTATCGTGATGCGCATATAAGCCGCAATTGCAGTACAACAATTGTGGTTCCACTTTTGCGGCTCATCCTATTCGCCACAATTACCTTATAGAATCCCGATAGCTTTGAGCCGTTCGTATCCCACTCGTATAGTTGTTTAGTGTTGATGCAGCGAGCTGATGGAGTTGTGCTGATTTCTAACTGCTCTGATTTATGAACCTCTTCTATTAGAAGCTATCTACGAAATAATAAGCGTCCTCAATTCCTAAGACTATACTTAGTTTCATCTAGGCTCTACTGACGTAGATAAATTCTTCATCCCGAGGTTAACTATAGAGGATAACCCGACGGTCGACGTGTCCTTCTACGTTCCCTCGAGGCCCTCATAGCAATCTGAATCTTTGTTGTCCTCCTAATGTTCTTAAGATGTTGAAGAGTTGCTACCGCTTTATTGGCAGACAAGCATTGGCTGTCGTGAGTATGCGGAGCAGACGGCGAAAGATGACTTAGCTAGTACGGAAGAATTCCACTTGGAGCAGAACCTCGATTCTACTTCCCGACTTATTCAGCCTGCAACAAGCTTGAATCCGAGGCAAGCCTCCAATCGATATGCTGCGAATATAAAAGATCACTTAACGATCTATGCGCAAAGGGCTTATGATAGATGCTGCTAGAAGAAGTGCTATGTTATTGCGTTAAAGTGGGAGTTGTTCGGGTAAGGGTTCTCGCCTTCGAACGGGCCCCTGATTATGGCTTTACAAACTCACACTCTCCATTGAGCATATATGGCATCATAAGAAATGTCCAAAGGAGGACTTCGCATCCCCTTTTGAGGAAGAAAAGGAACAACGAAGAAAGTGTAGAAGACGCACGTGAAGTGGGCAACAACTATGCAATAACCCAGGATTGGCGATGAGTGCGAGATGTGTGGTAAGGAATTCAGACGTGTTGACTATGCGGTGCGTCACCAGAGTGAGAAACATCAAGGCCAGGAAAGAAAGGAACCTGCAATATAAGTGAAATGATTTATTCTTGATTAGATGTTGACTCTTTTGAGGTTGAACGAACTCTCGCGTTGCGTGAGAAAGCAAACGAGACGTGATACGCCTCCTCCAAGTCGACTCAATCGCCTCATCTAGTATTATCGTCTATTGCAATGTTTCACACCAACTCTAGCGGCCCCAATTGAACAGGCTGAAGTGCTATTCGAGAAATCATGCAGACAAGCAGCAGCCAGTTACAGGCGAAGGTCTCATGGCCTCATCATCCACCCGCAGCTATATCACCTCGTCAAGATGCGTAAGATTGATATCCATAGCCTGCCGCAGACCAATCCGAGCCACCAGCTGGTCCTGCGTGATATGATTGAGGTGCCAGGGCTACTTTGTGGTTCTGATAGTACCATGATTTGCATGTAGACGGGCCCTCAAAGAATTCATCCTCTAAAAATTCGTCCTCGGTCCAGCTTATGACTGGATTCAGCTGGGATTTAGCTGCTTGCTGATGATACCTGCGACTCGCGTTGGGAATCTTGGCACCTATTGCAGGCACATGCAACCACTACATAAACACCAAGCAGGCTGCTGAGAACGGCTCGGACATGCCAGGCCCGCCAGCAGCTGGTTGAAGCCGTTGACCATAATCTGGATCGGGTTCATATATCGACCAGGTCTGGCGCCTTCTTCACGAGCGCCGCAAGTCAGGTGATCGAATCCTCGCTGAGAGGGCGCGGGACATGCTTCTCTATATCAACAACAGCACCTATCTATTTGCGAACTTATATAAGCCCACGCCGCCCCGACCAGGAAATAGCTAAATCCAGATTTTTTGATTCGCCCGATGCAGTGAAAGATGCAGCGCCAACAGAGCATCTCCGCCTACTAGCTTGGATTAGGGACGCCGTCCGGTGCTACCCCGCTTCCGGCCGGTGGCGGTATTCCTTATTGCAGCCGAACACCCGGCCGCCGAGCCGAGTTTTCAGACGGTCGCGCGCGCTGAACCCGACTGGCGCCGGGTCCGCCTTCGTCTACGCTGATGCTGGGGTCTTTCTGATCTCGCCCTTCAATATCCGGATTATCCTGTGTGATGCCACTGAGCTAAGTTGAGGGAAACACTAGTATTCTCCGGTTTTTTGGAATTGTCTAGGAAAGAAAGCCCCGTTCATCTCCTCTGAGACCCGCACGTGAGAGCATGAACCAGCATGC
Source organism: Colletotrichum ledebouriae (assembly GCA_036785755.1). Classification (NCBI taxonomy): domain Eukaryota; kingdom Fungi; phylum Ascomycota; class Sordariomycetes; order Glomerellales; family Glomerellaceae; genus Colletotrichum; species Colletotrichum ledebouriae. The sequence continues at coordinate 66,881 of JAVHLU010000281.1, read as the reverse complement.
TAACACTAGAAGTAAGGCCGTTTATCCTAAGGGGGATCCAGATGTCCTGTCGGTTTGCTCAATGTACTCCAAGTCAAACGGGATTTGGGACCGTAGTGATAGGCGCCTAGTCTCACAATGTGAGGAAGATAGAAGCTATAGCTAGCTGAGACTAGATACCTATTTCCCTGGCGCTCCTGAATGATCTTGCCCCCGCTGAGGGATAACTTGAGAGCAAGCTATCGCCCAGAACGGGAGACGACTGATCCGGCGCTGGAGTCGCTCGACGAAGCCCACTGCCGCGATCCTGACCGCAATCAACAAGGACGACAGCAGCCAGGCTAAAGACCGGAAATCAGCAGGCCGCAGGCTCATTTCCGCATGCGACAAGCGGTTGTTCAACAGTCGTAGCGTCAACCGGGATGTTCGACGAGTCAGACAATATCCTCTACGTCGAAAAGGCAAAGTCAATGAAGAAGCGGGTAGGGAAACGACACATGCCTTGCGCAGCACAGCAAATGACCTCAGCGACACGCCCCATAGAGCTGAACGCCCGACAGCCTCATCGCACAATGATTTAGAGACATTTTAGCTATAATAAACTGGGGGTTGGAGCTGATTTTTATTAGGTTGTTATCCCATTTGGTGGGAATTTGTGAAGCGACTCTGTCAAACGTTTGGAGTAGAATGGAGCCGGGGCAAAAGATTGAATAGATGGACGCAGAAAATTGCTATTTGAGCTGCCAATCTAGGTGGACAAACCATAGAATCCTAGAGCGGGTGGTCTGCACTCGAGGCCGAAGTACTAAGCAGCAGCGTCTGCTGGACATAATCGGCGAAGGTGACCAAGACACAGTCCTCAGTCTCATGTCCCAAATGTTCGTTGATGCGCTTGAAGTGATTGAGATCGCAGCTCACCACGCTGTCCGACGAAATGGCCGCCCCCGGGTCACAGTGCAAGGCGGCGCCGATTCAGGGTCCCAATCAGCGAGTCGATGAGGGCGAAACATGTCCCGAATCATTCCAGCAGGCTCATATCGAAGGCCGCCTCTTCGTCCAGGGCATCGTGGCTGGTAGATTGGAGTGAGGCTTCAGTGGAAAGTGCCTGGTATGCCAGCTGCCCTGCAGAAAAGGGGGTGACGCCCGTTATTGACGCAGATTTACCGGGCCGGGATGAGCACTGATGCGAAGGGCTTCGAGACTTCGCAAGAGCTGGCCTGCCTGAGGGACGAGGAGAGTGGGATAGCGGTTCTTTGATGGCGAAGCTTGAGCATTTGCTAACAGCATTACACAAGCAGTAGATTTCGCAGAAGCTGAGGAAAAGTCATACAACAGCTTGAGAAAGCTGAGTGTTGCAGTTGCAACTGCCAAACACATCCTGTGTCCTTGTCGTCGATGGTACGGAAAGATTTAATGGCATGGAAGGGGATCACCGCACCGCCTCGCGCTGCTGTGGGGTTCGCCGATAGCGCCGGGGTGGAGCACTGACCGCATAGTGGGGGCGGAGGCGGAGGCGGAGGCGGAGTTCCCCACACGGCGACCGCCTTATCATCCCGATAAGAACAACGAGCGTCTGTAATGCGTGGCATGTGAGTGCTGCTTGTTTGAGAAGCACTACCTTATGGTACCAGCAGCAGACCCGATGACGTTGGCAGAATTCTGATTGAACGGTCGGCAACGCATTACCTACGCATTAAGCAGGGCTACCACGCAGTAATGCAACTCCGGCGGCGTTATCGTAAATCGTAATTGTGGTGACGGTGGTCCGCATCGCAAAGTCACCTCATGGTGCGGGGATTTGCTGGGTGGGCCACGATGTTGAGGGACCATTTCATGCGTCATGCATAGGAGGCCCCGCAGGTACGCCCTACACTAATTAATTGTGCAAAATGCTGCCCAGACACGGGGATCGCACGTGGCAGCCATGCAATGCGTGGTGGAGTCAACCTGCTGCGACTACCTTACCTTTAGAACCTACACCTCTTCCGGGGTTCTAAATGTTAGCTTGGCCAGGGGTCCACTGTTAACCTGGCTATACTGCTCATCCGCTGACATAAACAGAGGACACCTAGCCACGCTAACATTTGAAACCCCGGTGAAGGAGTATTGGATCAGGTCCCATCGCTCAGCGTCGGGAAGTGGAGTGGGCGACTGGGCAAGCTGTATCTACCACCACCACCACCACGACCCCTACACTGCCTACACTGGGTAGGTAGCTCACAGATGCTGCTAGCATGCCCTGCCCTGCCTGAGGGCAATCCAGCAAAGCGGGGCTTGAAAATTGTCCCTGGCTGATATCCCAAAGAATGGAGTGTGCAGGTACAGCCAGTGGAGGACACAAGCCAATGCAAGGCCAAAGTAAAGTGCAAAGGCTCGTTGAGAGCGTCGTCCAACGACACGCGCAACCTTGCACGCGGGTGACGCTGGAGAGAACGGGAGAATCACTTGAGTGAATCAAGGCTCGTTGAGAGCGTCGCACGTCACGGGCATCTTGGCACCCGGGAAGCGTTAGAGGAAGAGGAGATCACTTGAGTGATGAATCACAGCTCCAGCTCGTGAGGAGCGCAACATGTTGAGAGTCTCAGCCTGTATCTTTCAGATTGTGCCGCTGAGATTGTGCTCATTCCAGAGCGTCACCCGTCATTTCTGACATTCTCCTCAGAAGAATAGATAAGAGAGTTTCGAGCTCCCGTGCCTTTGATTGCCTAAGAAGGAAAGATGAGAGATCATGAAATTAGATGCTAATATCAGAGCGGGATGGAAGTTAAATATGGATCACTCGGCAGAAATTATTAGTTCGGAACCCACGCGTTCGTTGATAGTTCACGCACACGCGCGCTCCCGTCCGACTGCAGGAGGCCACGCGCAATCCACAAACCAGCGGTGAACATGATGAAGAGTGCTGTGGCTACCTTACCCAGGTACCTCAGGCGTAGATGGCACCTGGGAAGAGTGGGTCCGGTCCAGTGTGTTCCCCGGCCCTGGCCGGTTCTTTCCGTTTGGTACCTCACCGTCTACTGAGTGGGTTGAGTCAGCCCCTCCAGCATCTCATGGCACATGCACGTCAACGCCCGGCTCGGGGTATGGGTATGGGTACGTCATAGCTTCTGTCTGATTGCTGGGCGGATCCTGCCGAAGGCTGGCATGCTTTTTCTTCATGTTTCGATCCATGAATCTGGGAGATAACCAAGTCGATGGCGCCGACGAGCGTTGAATTATCGGTCGCACACCAAAGCATTCGAACCCTTCTTGATCATTCACCGAGCACTAACAGGTGAAAGCAGCCCAGGAGGCCTCTCTTCTCCGTAACATCTTGCACGAAATATCGGCGAGCGCAGCAGGAGCAGGCCTAGGCACCTTGACGTCCCAAGCAGCTTCACGTCGACCGTCACAGCTGGATCAAGAAAGCCAGTGACCAGACTGTCTCAGGTGTCTCGGGAGCACACATCTCTCATTCGAAGCAGTTGTTGCGAGTGTCGGTGAGCGCTGGCAAGCTCCATCACCTACCTCATCGTCCATGGCCACATCACATCGACCCTTGCCCCAGGATCGGGGCACGATGAAAACCCTCACCAACGGGACAAGGGGACTCAATTTATGATTCTTGACGAGACGAGTTCCAACCCACCTCCTCCACCACCGCTTCACACACCACTTCACGAAACACCCTCGCCTACTCTCGCCCGTGTCGGTGTCGGTGTCGGTGTCGGTATCGGCCAACCCGAAGCCATCATGTGTCGTTACACGGACACGGAAGTGCGTTGACCATCATCGTCTGCTGACCAAGCGCTCAAAGGCTGACATCTCCTTGTTCCAGACTGTGTGCGGCGTACCCTTGGCCGAATACAGTCACAAGCTGCGTGCCGGCCGTCGATTCCGACTCTACCTCTGCCCCGAAACCCGCCGCGATATCCTCGCCAGCCTTGAACGCCATCGACGCTCCACCATCACCGCAAGACAGATGGCCGGTATGCCCGAGATGAATAACGGCGGGAACAACGGAAAACGCGCGCTGTCCAGAAAGTCCAAGCACGAGCGTCGCGACCAGAGGCTTTTGCGGTCTCTTGCTGTGGAAGCCGGTTTAGATTGGAACGCGAACGACCACCACGAGTCCGGAAGGGGAAGGGCTACGCTCAAGTCTGTCCTGGACGTCAAGTTTGGTGACGCTGTCGAATACTTGTTGAGCCGCGCGGTGGCTTCCAAGGCCAAGGCGAAGGCGTCAGCGAGACGCGAGGCAGATTGCTTCTTTGCGGACATGTCCGGTGTCGAACGTCGCGATTTGACCCAGCGGCCGGTGCGACCAGTGGTGGGGGGGGAAGCGTTTGCACATGGGTTTGGCGGTGAAATTGACACGGACTTGGAGACGCACTCATTCACTCGTGCATCTTCGCATGTTGAGCAGTTGGTGCAGAGATTCAGTCGCGTTCAATTGTAAAACGCTACGCTACGCATCTTGGCTTGGATCACACACAGAATAGACAAACGACGTTGGCACAGCGCCGTGCATGGCCGGTGGCAGCTCCAGACCTGCACCATGCAATCAATCGATGTACATGAAATCCAAGTTGACAACCCCAACGCGGCGATATAGGCCATTCACATAGCTCTTCCTGCACATGGTGCCCTCAAATCCACGATCCGATCCAATCCAAATTACGTCCATGTTCAGACGCGGGGCGGCGGGCTTCTGCGCGAAGGGCGGGCCCGGTACTCCCACATCAACGCCCGGGCGCGTCGCTCGGAAGCTACCGCCGCGTGGAGATGCCGCTCAAGGTCTTGCAGGCTGTCCCGCACGTCATCCTGACGGTGCAGCCAGAGATCATGCTCCTCTTGCTCTCGGCGCTGTTCCTGGCGACGACGACGCTCCTCCGCATCATCCCAGACTGAACGCCGCAGCTGCTGCGGGGGCGTGGTGGGCCTGCGGGCTGGGAAGCTGCTGCTGTTCATGGGGCGTGGTGGTGACTGGGACTCCCAGCCGCGGCGGCGGTGGTGGTGGTCTTGATCGCGAAGATTTGGGCGGTTGTCGAGGCCGCGATCCTGTGCGAGATCGGAGTCGAATGGTTGCCGCCGGTCTCGGTCGGCGGGACCTGGGTCTCGTGACTGTGACTGCTGATGGTCGTAGTTGCTGCTGTGTCCGTATTGATTCTGCCGGTCGCCATGGTTGTTCATGACGAACGAGTTGTGCGGTGCAGCGGCCCTCTGGTGGCCGTGGTCGATGCCGTGACCGAGGCCTTGAACTTGCCCATGCCCATGCCCATGGTGGTAGTTCTCGCTGGGCCCGAGACCAGAAGGGTCATCGTAGCGCATGCGGCGGGCACCGGACTTCGAGGTCGAGGTCAAAACCGGTACAGCCACAGAGTCTCGAAGATCCAAAAGGCTCTCCTGCTGGTGAGGAGGAGGCGCCGATTGCGCCAGAGGCGGAGGTGGAGGCGGGGGGTATGGCTGAGATCGGGATCGGGGTCGTGGCTGTGGCTGTGGCTGTTGAGCCAGGTGCTGCGACTGATGAGCATGACCCGGGCGAGGCGCGTTATCCACGGCATTGCTTTGGCACCCTTCTTTCACGGAACGGTCAGTCGCGGACTTGGTTCCTTAGATGAGATAAGTGCAGACTCACTCCAACGCGCTTGGGACTCAATGAACTTGTTCATCAAAATCTCCGGGGTGATGCCCAGCCGGGAGCAATCCTCAATATTGCTGGGCAGGTGCGAGAACTCGGAAAGATCACGGGCGGCTCCATCTTGTCCATGGTCAGTGTCCTTACCTGGAGGAGGTGCAGACATGTTCGACTGAAGGGTCGAATCAGGTCGGGCAAGTCTAGAAGATTGAGAGATAGATCAGCGGGAAGAACAAGGCAGATTAATAGCAGGACTGAGAGTTCAAGACTGCTGAATGCTTTCAAGCCTTGACGCTGCAGAGTCCGGTGGCCAGCAACAACAGCAGACAGGTCGATATGATAGATCAGTCATGTCTGCTAATCGCAAGTCGCGACGATGGCCGTCAAATGTGACATGGCACAAAACGAAGCGGGCGCGGTTTGTTGGTACTTAGCGGCTGGTACCTAGGTACTTGATGCTCGGGCTCGTGTAGGGTTTGCCTTACCATCTCATTCAACTGGCAGGGTTGGGAGGGAGTCAAGACACCAACTGTGTGGGCAGGTGCGTCCAGGAACGGAAGGTCCGACCAAACATGGGGCAACCCTCCATTACCTAAGGTAAATAGCCACCCCACGGGCCACAACAGTTACAACAACTTTGCCCCAACTGTGAGGCACCATCTTTCCAATCAGTACCTTACTTGACCAAGCCCAGCACCCAGTTACTGCAAATTTTCCAGCCACCATGAGGAAGGAAGCCAGATCGTTATCCAGGGCGCAAGCAAGCAAACTCTATGAAGGGTCGCGGATGGTGTTGCTGGGCCAGGTGAGTAAGGTATCTACCTACCTAAAGGCATGTACGGTGTACCTATAAGACACCTTCTACTGTACAGCGTACGGACCTGCTGCCTGCCCTGCCTGCCTTCCCTCCTGGTTCCCCTCTCCAGATGTTCTGCTCCTGTCCTTCTTCTACCTTGACTCTTAACCTCACCAAGATCAATCTTGACATTCCATGGTCGCAACACCTCTCGTCGCCCACCCCAAGACACGCTGCGCTGAAGATGTCTGACTGCTCCGGTGCGGCACGTATGAGACACTGAGGTGCTTCACGACTGAGACATACGAGTTCCTTCGTTCGCTTCAATGGCCTTCCATCTTTCGATCCTCTCGAACGGACAGCCTTTTTCATCTTTCTCATTTCCCATCCCGTCTGGACCCGGTACTGCCGATCCGTCACTTCACGATCGCCTGGTGTGATTGAGGAGAGATGACTTTGTAAATCACAATCGACACGAGAGACGAAGCCAGGCCCGACAACAGAGTCTCGGCGTGACCGCTGATCGTCCCGCTGTCCCGCTGCTCCTTCGCCATGACTGCTTCAGACACAGACCCAAACGTCAGTTGTTAGTATCCCATCCTCCTCCTTAACATTGCTGACATGAACGCCAACTTAGCTTGTTCGAGGCGGCATCACGCTCGACCTTCTCGAGGACTCCACCCGTCAACCAGTCATCCGTTGGTCCGAGTCGGATGTTATCCGGATTCACAGCCACTTGGCCCGATACCGCCTCGTCCGTCACAGTTGCGACAAGGCTCACTTCGAGGAGCTCGCCGAAAGCATGGGCCTCGTCCGGCACTTCCGATTCAATAACTTAGTTCACAAGCCACTGAAAGCCAAGATCAGGCGCGAGTTTGACAAGTTGGTCAAGGAAGGACATGTCAAGACCAAGACTACATCCAACGGCTTGCAGTTCGAGTGGGCTGGATACACCCGCGCCTGGGCCCAGCCTGGCTGGCTCGGAGACAGAGACAAGAAGACACTTCAGCCCGCTGGCACACAAGAGGACGGATTGCAGTCTCAGCAGCAGGAGGAGATTACGCCAAGCGATTCCGCCAGCGCTGTGGCTCGCAGACGTCATGTGCCTGCTCCAGCCGAGCAGGCACCACAGATGATGGTCATCTCGTCTTTGGGCACGACGACTCACGACGAATTTGATCGCATCCAAGCATTACCGACTGACGGTTTCTATGCCGATGTCACGAGTCTCGTCCGCGAGCAGGCATCCCGCCGCCGGTCTCCTGCCGTGGCCCAGACTCATCAACCTCTGGTTCTCCGCGACCTCTACCGTGTGATGAACCACGCCCATGATCAGATATCCCGCTGCTTGTCACCTCCCCTGTCTCAGCCTCAGCCCCAGCCGGTCGTCCATGGCGACCCGAAAAGGGACGCCAAACGGAAATCTTTGCCCCCAGCACAAATTCCCGTGTTACCAGCGCAGACATGGACTCCCGTTGCCGAGCCTGTCATGTTGCCACCTACCCCAGCGTCCGCTCAGCCTGTGTCACTTCCTTTGGCGCCCAGCACTCTACCCATGGCGGCACCTCGCCAGCGTGTGCGAACGTCCAGGCCTTCCGTCGGTCCACCGGCTCGATTGCCTGAGGTTGTGCCCATCTCCGTCATCTCCATGTTGGACCAGCAGACACGGCTCATGTCGGAAATGGTTTCCATGGCAATGTCGATGGCGTTTCTGAAGTTCGAGCTTTCGAGCGGCGAATACGTACGCCTGCGTTCCCATGCTTCGGAAGCCAAACAGGTCGAGCTGCATTCGATGGTTCACCGCTACAAGACAGCCCTGGCAAAGCTGCGAGCCATCGAGAAGAGACTTGTGCAGGCGGATCCGATTCTCGAATTGCCCTGTGGGGCACCCATGGTGGTTGAACTGCTGAACAGGATGGTCTTTCCTGGACTCATGTAGCCTAAGGTACTTGACACGCAGCAGCTTGCTTGTAAACTTGTTAAATCTTCCAGAACCACAGGCGGCTTCGTTTCCGGCTCGTTACGTTGCCTTCCTCCATCGTATCTGCATCCCTTTTGCTGCTCCTTCGTGCCTCCCACATGACTCTCTCTGCCCCATATAGATCGCTTCCGTCGTCTTTGAGCCACCGGCGGCTGTAGATGAGATCGGGCGGCAAGCTCACCGCATTGGAAGTCTCGATGGCAGTCCTCCGAGCACTGTGGAATGGAGCCTGCAAGGCCCGGAATTCGGCGTCGACACCGGACACTTCACGTCGCATGATCCACTCTCGGGCCTTCTCCACCCCAGTCATCATGACTTGGGTTTCCGGATACCGATACACCCTCTGGGCACCGGCGCGTGAAGTCTCGGAAAGGTAGGACGCCATCTCATGCTGGGCAAGTAGTACGTTTCGCAACAGGCCGAGGCCGGCTCTGACGTTTTCTTCGAGGCGTCGAAGCCTGGGAAGTGTGATTTCGCGGAGGAAGCGGGCGGTCGAGCGGACTCTGGCAGCTGCAAAGTTCTTGTCGTCGTCGTCAGGGTCGTCGGTATTGGGAGCCAGGTTCAGGGTCAGGGACGCGTCGTCGATGGGAACCGCCGTCGCGTCTGCGGTTGCATTCTCGGCATGCTCCAGGATTCGGTGCATGTGGAGCAGAGTTGTCGAAAGCTTCCGCGCCAAGTGCGCAATGAGATGTTCCGGCGTGGCACCATGGCTGCCACTGCCAGTTACCGGGCTGAAGATTCCCGGAAAGGGCTGATTTGTGAAGACGGAGTGAAGTTTCTTCATTGTCGCGTTTGTCGGCGGTGGTTCGCGTGACCAACGTTGGCGAAGGTGGTTAACGAGGGGGTCATGATCCCAGCGGTTCCGTAGACGAATGACGCGAGGGTCTTGAATCCAGCGGTCCCTAAGTCGAGTCCAGCGGTTGGCGTGCCCGAATCCGTCCATCTCGCCGTCGACGACGTCGTCGTCGTCGTGAGGTTGCGTACTGGCGAGACGCTTGAAGCAGTGGTCTATTGACTCCACCGATCGCGGTCCCCAAGCGAGCGTCAGATCGCTCTCGGCAGCAGCGTGGAGTCTCTGGAGCTCATAGACGGTCAACTCGGCGCGATCCAGGAAGCTGTCAAACTCGTCGGTCGGCTCGTGACTGCGCGAGAGAGTGACAAAGTCCTGCCTCAGGTGGCCGAGCACGACGAGTAGATCCTGGAAGAAGTAGAACTCTGGCACAAAGTCGCCAGCCGAGTTTAGGACAAAGAGTGGGTAGGCAGGGGCATGGTCTGGGCGGCGACGACGGGTGGTGGTGGACAAGGATGAATGCCATGACTTGTCGTTGATGGTTCCGTTGTTGAAGAGCAGGACGCCGTACTCGATAGGGTTGTTTAAGAGGACCTCGTTGCCGAGGAGGATGGCGCGACGAACGGAAACGTAATTGAGATTGATGTTTATTGTTCTGTTCGCAGCATCGATGAAGACCTCCTCTCTCTCGGTATCTGCCACTACGAGTAACACAATCCAAGCAACAACAGCCCCGCACGCAAAGCACATCAGGTATGTCAGTCCGTCAACAACGGTGAGCCTTCTGGGGGTGGTGGTGCTGCTCGCGGGTGGCCGGGGGCTCGCTTCGTGGCGGCTCTCGTAGGGATCGTGGTACAGGCGGATCAGCCCAGCACTGACGATGAAGTTGGCAGCGTCCGGGGAATTCAACCTGTCCTTATCCTGCCTGCCGTCGACTCGAGGCCGAGGCCAAGGCCAGCCATTGGTGTTCTCGCCTCGTTCGTGCCAGCTCGTCTGATTGTCTGCTTGTGCTTGTGCTTGCCAGCTTGTCGCATAGTCTTCGGGTTCTCCTTGGTCGGACTCGTCGTGGGTGTCTACGACCATGTACCGGTCGTCTTCTTCTACTCGAATAGGCAAGGCGACAGCCGAGACCGAGGGCCCGGAGCCGCCTGTTGTTGCAAGCAGCGCATCTGCGTTGGAGCTGAGCAGGTGTATCCTGATCGAGTTCGGCGTCGACTGCCAGTCGTCGTGGAGGCAGAGCTCAAATTGCTGTATGGGTCCGTCGGGCTTGTGGGTTTGGGTCGAGAGTCGGACTGCGCTGAAGCGGAGGTTGTCATGGGAGGGGGCCATTAGTGAGGGAGAGTATGTTTCTATTTTAGTTCTCAAGTACGGTCGCAGGCGTGGTTGCAGGTGTGTTTGCAGGCTAGGCTGCAGGTTGCAGGTTATAGGTTGCAGGATTGCAGGTTGCAGGTTATAGTTTATAGTTTGCAGTTTGCAGTTTGCAGTTTGCAGTTTGTAGTTTGTAGTTTGTAGTTTGTAGTTTGTAGTTTGCAGGTTGCAGGTTGCAGGTTGCAGGTTATAGTTTGTAGTTTGCAGTTTGCAGGTTGCAGGTTGCGGTCTATAGTCTGCAGTTTGCAGTTTGCAGTTTGCAGGTTGCAGGTTACAGTTTGCAGGTTGCAGGTTGCAGGTTGCAGGTTGCAAATTGCAAGTTGCAGGTTGTTATAGGTTGCAGATTGCAAGTTGTAGGCTATTGCAGGTTGTAAGTTGCAAGTTATAGGCGTGGTTACGGGCGCGGTCGCACTTAGAGATAGAGGTTAGTTAACAACAGACGGAAGCAATGAGCCAGGATTATAGTGTCAGAAGGGAGCTCGTATGGGTAAAAAGTACCTACCTGCACTGATCACTGTCTAGAAAGACGAACTAGAAGATAAGAAGTAAATGCGCAAAAATGACGCTGCGACCCCGGTGTCTTACAGAGAGGGAGGGCAAGGTAGACAAAGATGGCCCAAGTCAATGCAGCAAATAGAGGATTGTGCTCCATAGAAAACGATGGCGGGGAGGAGGTACGTTACGTGAGGTACTAGGTAAGGCAGGGTAGGCAAAGATGCCCGAGTCCAGCGCCCCAGACAGAGTATGCGACTCAATTTCATGGATGCAATGACTCTGGCAAAATGAAGCTGAGGACGGTGTTACTGTTATAATTGTAGCCTGTGGTCCCATGGTGAGGACCTGCAGTGGCTTCTTTTCTTCCGCTGCCCGCCGCGTCACCCATGCGCTGGGCAGGAAGGCCCAGCCCTACTAGTAGGTACCTTAGGTACCTAGGTAAGATCGGGGGTCCTGCCACGTGGCTCTGGTTGAGGTGGGAAAGTCTGAGGTGGGGCACAGCCCATGCAAATCCCAGTACCTACCTACCTACGTACCTACCTACCTTAGGTACCTTACCTAGCTCTAAAGGTAAGGCTCGCAGCTGTTGCTGAGGTTACTGCGAGAGAAGGTACATGCCAGGGAGTAGCTACTAATGTTTAGCGGTTCGTCCCTTCCTCCACTCTGTGCTTGACATTGTGACGGGGGGCCCGTCATTTCGCCATCCCATGCTTGTACGCCACACAGGACCTAGCCACGGGGTGAACAATAATCGAAGCTGAAGCTGAAGCTGAAGCTCGGACACAGCGACGACAAAAGCTGCCTCGTATTGACGCAGGTGCGACCAACAACAACACTGCCACTGCCCGGGATAATTAAACAAGAATCAGTCACGGCACACGTCACGCGTCACGGTCATAGCTTCCTCGTATCCGGGACGAATGGCAATGGACATTGGACGCAAACGAACCAAAACCAGAACAAACAACCAAAGAAAACATCAGATACCTTCGATTATGACCTCAACACAACAACGCGACCGCCAACGAACACGGTAGCGGAGACGACAACAACAACAACAACAACAATAACGCAAACATACCGACCACTGCAGCAACAATCATCGCTTTCCCGCGTTGTAGTACTCCCCAAGCAGGTCGAGGTACCCAGAGGCAGCAACTTCGAGCACAGACCGGACGTCCTCCTTGGTCGCCGTCTCCAGTTTGCCAACTGTCCTGATCAAGAACGACCTTTCCTATCACACAGTAAAGTACCTCATGTCAGCAAGGCTGTAGCCACATAGCACTCGGCTTGGGAATGGGAACCATCTGCTGACCTTGAACGCCAGGTTAAGCAGCCTTTGGTGCCTCGAGTCGACGTGCACCATGGCTGCACATGACGCCTTCAGCTGCGCGAGGACCCTGGAGCGCTGCTCTGCGCCACAGTCTCCGTCTTTGGCCTTGTCGCAATCGCCGACCCGTTGCCAAAAAACCATCTGTCGCTCGCTCTCCTCCGAAATACTGCAGACTCCGGTCCTCACTTGTAGTATGCCGACACCGTTATCCAAGTCGTCGCTACCACGTCCGCTGTCGCCCCCGCTGCCTTCAAAGATGGCCGTTGACAAAGCGTCACAACGTTTCTTCAAAAGATGGACGAGGCCTGCCCGAAGTTGCGAAGCCAAGTCTGGAGTTCTAGCGCCGTTGACAGACTCTTTCAACCAAACGACAAACTCCCAAACCTGCTGAGGAATTGTGGGCTCAATATCGAGAGATGCCAAGCTGGCCTGGAACCTTGTGACCGACTCGATCGTCAGTTGTGTTGCGCTTTGGAACTCGACAACCAAGCTCGAGACCCGTGGCCCAACACTTTTGGCGGCTTGAATTGTCCTAACTCTTTGGTCTTCGTAGCTGGTGGAGATGAGACCGCGCTCGCGAACTGTCGCGAGTGACGAAGCAATAAACACGTCAAGGTCTTCCAAAGGGGGCATCATGAAGTCTTCCGCCGCCGGCAGCACGACCATCGCTTGTTGTCGGGCACATGACGATGGCTTCATGAGATGGCCCGTCATGATGGGATATTCGAAAGCAGCTCGGTACATGACCCCAACTGTGGCTGCCATAGATGCTGCCACGACATTGACGGCCCTGTTGTACGTGGGCCCCAAGACGTCTCCGAAGATGACATGGACCATGGCGCAGATGACCAGGGCGAGGAAGATGAAAAAGAGGTAAAGGAGAAGCCGACCCATCCTCCATACCGTCTGGACATTGAAGAACCTGGATCGGCTCCGGCTCCGGCTCCGGCTCGTGGACTGGATCTCGGGATGAGCTCGTGGTGGTCCCGGTGCCGATTGCTTCAAATCGTGGTCCCTGATTCGTGCTTGTTGCGCATCGCTGTAGTAGTTCTGCTGTTGAAATTGGATGTTATGCCCACGAATGAGAGTCCCGGGTACTTCATTGTCGTCACTCCTCGTGACTGGAACAACGGAATAGTCGCGCGGCTTGGCGACTTGGACTTGATTTGCCGGCTCATCTCCCGCATTAGCTGGTTCAGGCCGATTCTTTCTGCTGGAAAGTCTTTTGAAAGCAGCCAGGATCTCCGCGTTCTTCTCGTCGTTGTTGTTGTTGTTGTTGCTCATTCTACTGGAGTTGGTATCGCATCGAGGTCAACTGGGCTGCTAACCTGAACTGGATCGAGAGCTGCACGTCTGGCAGGAAGACCAGGACTTATAGCGTCGGGGGAGCCACGGCCTCTTTGTCTCAAGCGCCGCCAGACCGTCAAAGACTCTGCGAGAATCCAATACTCAAAAATTACCTATAGCTTGTTGCACCTATCGGTATTGATAAGCGACGGTCGCATCGGAAGGCTTGTCAGCCCGGTCATTCCAAGACATCCTGTAACCTCTCTGGATTTGTCACACACACACCGCTTCGAACCCACGTCAATTGACGAATCGACCGACATTTCCAATGGGCGAGAGAATCGTGGCACGTCCACTTCGCCAGTTACAAAAAGGGCTCCAGTCTGTCTCCGTTGAACGTGTCAATTCCACTTCAGACTGCTCGTTCAGAACACGAGATGAATATGTCGCAAGTCAACCACCACGAACCACTCCATAGACTCAGACAAACCATTCATCGGCCCAGACTACTCAATTCCAACCAGTCTTCCAGGTTGCTCAACGAGGTCTTCAGACAGCGTCTCGCGGGGGCTGATGCCCAATCTCAACATGAGCTTCGTCCGTCAACTCTGCCATCTTCAGCTTCAGCTGCGTCGAACCCAGCATCGTCAACTCCGTTGGCATCGGCCTTCAGGTCGGCGTACGAACGGCTTGGCTACATGAAGTGGGTTGCGTTGGTAGCATTCATCGTTTTGTTGCATCGCTTGGTGTTCTTCCCAACAACCGTCCCCGAAGTAGTCGTCATTCCCGTGGCGCCACCACCTGGAGAACAGCCGGTTCTCTCTCAAGGTACGGCAGTGAGCATGAGGGGTTGGTGCCTTGTTCCAAGCTAATACGGCACAGACGAGATGCACTACCAAGCGATTTGCGACCTTGAGCACCAAGCTGCCAACTTCTTTCCGGGAGTCTCCTCGCCGCCTACGCTTTTCGGAATCCTCCAGCTGGATCCTCACAACCCGCCGTTCTACCCGCCTTCGGAGAGTACACGCCGCAACGGACCCTCAGTCATGTTGGCCGAGGACGCCATTGTCAAGGCGTGGCACAAGCTGTCAGTGATGCCGGCCCAGCACCATGAATCTTCGGTGGATCCGGATCGGGACGAGGTCTTCCGCATGTACGTCAACTTGGCCTTCCTCACGCTCATGGACATCGACCGACGCGCTGTTTACACGGAGCGGTTCGTTCCTCCGAGCGGCGATCTGCCCCCGTTCGTCCAGAAGCAGTGGCTCGACCGCCGCAAGTATCTTCGCCAAGAGTGTGGAAGGTTCTGGCCCGAGAAGTGAGGTTCCCCAGGCCGAGACGGGAAGCAACTCATGTCAGACATATAAAGGCTCTCTGGTTTGGGAGGTAACGCTGTCTTGGGTTTGGCAGAAGAAAATGAGACATCTCAAGGTTGAAGTGAAAGGTCCTAGCATGGCAGAGAGGGTCCGTCCACTCGGGTGGGATGAGATCATGGGCGTGTCGATTCCGCATTAAATCGAATGGTTTCCCAAAGATTGTCAGTTTTCCATAATGCAATGGCGACGCGTGAGACACGATGTCTCAGCACTGACTTATCTGATTGTTGCCCACATATGGGAGCTTGGAGAACCGGGTAGCGACTTCCAGGCGGTTCGCCGCTAACAAAGACGAGACAACATATTCATCTCCAGGACTTTCAGAGCACTTCCAGCCCGCGTGTCATCTCTTCGTGGCAACACTCAACTTTCAAGTCTCTTGCCCATTCATTAGACTGCTCTCTTCCTCATCCTCGCGTTCTGCATCCCTGCAACCTAATACTCCGACAGAAATATCACTTGCTTCACACACCACCATGGGTGCCAACTCAGGGTTCAGCGACCAAGGTTCCGAAGACGTCGCCATGCCAGATCAGCAAGACAACTCAAATGCCGGCGAGGTTATCGCGGCAGATCAACGAAATCAAGATGCACAGATTGCTGAAGCCAACGAAAGCTCCGCGCCCCGCGCGCGCCCTAAGGAGTTCGTCGACCGCTCTGCTGAACGCGATATGACTGAGATTGCAGGACGACGCTGTCTGGAGATCCAGGTCCTCTATAAGCACCTCTCAGCCAGTAAGAAGGCGCACCACATCACTCGCAAGGGCGAACTCGATAATTATAGAGGAAAGTCCATCATCGAGTTTGCCCGATGGCTCAAACCCTTGACTGCGAAGCTGGAGGAGGAGGTCCAGCTGAACGAAGAGTGGCTCGAGACGAAGAGCCAAAGCTTCGCATCGATCAAAGGTAAGTTCACCACATGGATGAGGCACTACAAATGGGACGACAAGGGCAAGCAACCGCGTGCCGCTGAGGCTGAGGTCGAGGTCGAGGTCGAAGAGGTGGTGCCGGCTGTCAACCAGCTTCAGATTTCCGCCAAGCCCGATTCTCGGGAGAAAAAGGCAGCGCACAAGGCGCCGGTACCTCAAGTCACGTTCGCGTCGCTGGACGAGCATATCGCAGCAGCAGCAATGAACAATCCGGCAAACCAATCTCTGTCTTCGCCAAAGCCAGCGGCCGGCGGCCTTTTCTTCAATACAACCGCACCCCAGCAGCACCTGCCTGCTGAGCTTCCCCGTCCTACGGTCCCTGCACCGTCCCAAATCCAGCGCTCTTGTTCTCCAAACGTTGGTTTCGCCGCCAACTCTCTTGTTGGGAACGTCGGAAGCGACAGGAATAAGGCAGCACCGGCGTCGTCCAACTTCCAGCCTGAAAGCGCTTCCGTCAGCCAGCCTGTTGCTGCAGTTCATCATCACCCAAGCAAAGCATCCAAGGGAAAGGAGAGCGTCGTTGGCGAAGCTCCCATGGTCATAGCAGTTAAGGCCACGTGTGCAAAAATGCCAGAGCTCGGCGGCAACCAGCAGAACCCCTTTCAGGTTCCTGGGGGGTTCGTCGACGGAGAGTTGCACCCTAGCTCCCAGACACTGACGAACGATTCCATGGAGAACCACAGCGAGGAGGGAGACATACACCAGGAACTCAAGGCTTGGTATGATTGGTACAGAAGCGATCGTGCCCAGCGGAAGGCTTCTAGGTCTTCCGCCGAGGAGAGATAGATCATAAGAGACAAGAGGGACTGGTGGATTATATGTACACCTGGAGGTCATCTACTTAGTGTTCACGCCGATGAGAGTGCAAGTTTGAATCGGGTGATCTCTTGTTGGCCGCGGTTGAGTGGCTTGGTGCTAAATTGAGGGACTTACCGCCGCGGATTGTTGCGCGCTGACCGTGTGGAAATATTTCTATTCGATACGCGAGACAATTCGATTATGCACACCTTCTTCTTGTGGACAGTTGGGAAGTGATTTGGTGTCCGAGATATTCCCACTGAGGTTATAGATACTCCGTCGCACACCGAGTCTTACCGAAAATGACCGCGGCTTGCCGAGACTGGCCGGAACTTACCGACGCATACCGAGAGAGCTGGGCTCAACCTTTTTGGGAGTTGAAAGTTTGGTGTACGCTGTGACTGGAAGATAAACAATGATGAATCATTCGCTACTGAGAGTCTACGACCGCTCCTTCGGCAGATGAACTACTCCAGAGCGAGCGGGCGCGCTGCCGCTCTTCCGGATATACCACCGCCGGATCTCGGACCTCGCCCAACAGCCCCACTCGGCTGTCCTCCGGTCAGCTGGTTCAGCTCGGCGTCCCATCAAGCACCGACCTCCTTAGTCTTTGCCCGTGGGGCTCTCGTTTTGATGTGGGCACTTGGCGCCGACGCCTAGGTTGTTTGCAGAGAGAGATGTTGTACCTGGGCAGTCCTGCAGGCTGTCTGCCTGAGGTCTGGAGGAAGGAAGGACGGCCTACGTGTTGTCAGCGACGGCCAACACCTACCCCCGAAGGGCGCCAAGGCTGGCGATTCCAAGTCCCATAACATGGACAAGTATTCGGTTCAAAGTACGTTCGTCTTTACATTGTACTGCTTCTGAACGAGGATTTGCCGGCACTCTTCGCAATGACACGTCTCCCGAGACAAAGCGCTGGAGGAGTTTCTGCGAAATCTCCCGTGGCTCATCTCAATTCTGAACTTCTCCAGCAGGCACGCCATTGTGGATTGTTTGCAAAGCACACTAAACGATGCCCCGCAGCTTAGCAAGGACACCGTGCTATAGCGCGTCACGCGCCACGCGTCGCGTGTTACGACCTATCAAATCGACCCCTTGGGCGCGCGCGGTGGGGTGCAGTATGCGCGCAAAAGTAGCGCGAAATCTAGCTAAATCGAGCGGCATCTATATTAGCTAGTTTTAAATATAAATTCCATCTGGATCTATATATAGAGTTTTTATATAGTTATGAATTAATTTTTAATTACTATTATACCCTATATTATATAATTGAATAATTTATAGTCTAGCTTTTATATATAATATTAATTAAAGCTATTCAAATAGATCTATAATATTAAATTTACTTATATAATATTAATATATAAACTTATAATGAGCTAATATGTACTAATACCTCTAGTACCTCTAGAACCTCTAGCTTTTATTTATATTATATAAATTAAGTAATTAGCTCCTCTAATAGGATTAAACTTAATATATGCTTAAGTTAATAGGATTATTAGAGTATATTAACTTAGATAATATTAAGAAAGAGGACCTCGAGTTCGGAATTATACTATAGCCCCTTTATAAAAAGACTATAATAAATTCACCTAGTTTATAAGTATAATTTAGGAAATACTATATAGGTATTTTAACTTATACCCTCTACTAGTTAAGGAAAATAATATAAGAACCCTATATATTCCTACTACTCGTAAGTAAACCCTTATATAAAGTTAGATACGCGCTATATTAGGGCTAATTATATTAGAGCTAAATAGGCTACTAAGGCTCTTATAGTAACGCCCTCGCTAAACCTTCTAATAAAGTGCTATAAAAGCTACTATATAAGATAACTCCTTAACTTAAAAGGTTAACCTTCTAATAAAGTAAACGCTACTATATAAGAGGTAACTCCTTAACTAAAGAGGTCTTTCCTAAGAGGTTCTTATAGCTAGAAGTATAAGAAGCTCTATAAGCAGGGCCTTATACCTCTCCCTCTTTCTTATCCTTATCTAACTTATAATAAATCCTTAACTATATTAATACTAAACCCTATATATAAAAACGCTAAGCCTATATAAGGCACGCCTTTTAATATTAGTAATATATAAGAGCTTACTAGAGAGTTTAGTATTAATATAATTAATAAAACCCGCTCTTTCTTTAACTACTCTATTATATATAAAGAATATATTATTAATATAGCCCTTATAAGGGCTCTTATTAATACCTTTAGAGGGGATACTTATTATTATATTATAGCTAAGTAAGTAGACTTAGTAGTAGAAGCTAGGTAAGTTATTATATATCTTATAAAATAGCCCTTCTTTAAGTAGGTCCTCCGCACTATTAAGGCAGAGGTAGCCTAGGCCCCTTAGGGGAATATTAATAAGTATAGCTTGCGCTAAATAGAGAGAGTATTACTAATAATAGCATAGCTATAAAGATAGTAACAACTAGCGGACGAAGCGGTAATAGAGGCGGTATTTAATAGTAGCGCGGGTAGTATATAAGAGGAAAGGTTAATAGTTTCGTAGTTTAAATAATTAAAAACCACGTTATTATTAATATAAAGTTAAAGATCGTAAGGCTATCTAGTATAATAGGTATATATAAGTGCGGCTATAATTAGGAAAGGTAGTTAGTAATTATAATCACGTGACCGAAGGGCTATATAATATCAGGAGGCGCGGAGTTAAAAGGTCTATTATACTTAAGCAGGTAAAATCACTATGCAGTGGCTAGAGGCTAGAAAGAGGACCTTAAAATTATTCTATAGACCTCTTTAATAAAGCTAAATCTTTAAAATTACCTCTAGAAAGTAAACTTATTAAGAATAAATACTTACTCTAGTAATATAAGAGTATTATTAACTCTTATATTAATTATTATTTAAGTAGATTTAAAATAAATATCCTCTATTAAGTCTAAGCTAGCTAAGTTATTTAATAGGTTAATAAAGCGAGATTAATATATATATATATTATATAGTAATATATAAGTAGGAAATAAGAGAGATTAAAAAGCTATATAAAGTAGTAATTTAGCTGAAGGGCTCTACTTAAGAGATAATTTATCTTAAGTATTATTAAACCTACTTTATCTCTAAGAACTTAATTACTAAGGGTATTAAGTAAGAGTAGGGATTAATAGGATTTATTAGCTTAAGACTATTAGAGAAATATATACTAAAGTCCTCTAAATCCCCTATAAAGAGAAGATTATAATATAGAAAATAAACTCTAAATAGATTATAAAGTATAAGGTAGCTATATTAGAGCTAAGGGTTATTAAGATAATAAAAAGTAGTAGTAAGTTAGAATAGTTTAATAACTTTATTATTACAGGCTACGCCCAGGTTAAGCTTACCTAGGCTTCTACCTAGGTTTACTACCTTAAGGAGCTACCTAGGGCCTACCTAGGGCCTACTTAGTTATTCCCTATAGACTAGTAAAATCTCTGCTAGAGAGGAAAACTTCCCCTTTTCCTCTTTAGCTTAAATAAATAATATTATAGTAACTTCTTATTAAATAAACTTAGGTCTAACCCCTTATATATTTAAGCTTATTACTATAATAATAATAATAGCTTAAGTACTACTCCCTATTAATTAGTAAGATAATTAATAGTAACATAGCTAAAACTTAAGATAAGCTATTATAAGCTAATTTAATAGTAGTAATAAAATCCCTCTAGTAATAGTTATAGGAGGTTAAGTAGGGGAATAGCTAATACGTAGCTATATAGACCCCTATAAGTACTACTAGTAAGGTATTAGTAATACCTAGTATAATATACTAAAAGCTATTACCCCTACTCTTAAAGTTTTTAAGTAAGTAAAAGGAATATATTACCTAGGTATAATAAATAAGGTATAAGATTACTATAGATAGGGCGTTCTATACTATAGATATAGAGATAAAATACTATATTAACTCCTACTTAGATATTATAACCTAGTAAGTAGTCTCTATTTTTTATAGAGCTAGGGGGGTAAGGGGAAATATAACCCCGAGGACTTTATAGCTTACCTAGATTAGATATATAAGGACCTAAATATCTAGTTATAAGCTATAGTCTAACTATAGACCCTCTAATAGAAAGAGAATAAATCCCTAGTAACCTTCTTACTAAGGTTTAAGCGGATACTAGCTAATATAAGTAGTATAAACTAGCCTAGCTAAGTCTAGATCTTACTTCTAGAGGCCTCCCTTACCCCTAGGCTAAGGGAATAGCTAATTACTATTAACTTATTAGCTAATTATAATAGCTAGCTCTTAAAAATCTAGAGTATTATATAGAAAGTAAAGCGCTAGAAAGTTACTAGTTATTACCTAGTAACCTATTAGAGACTTATTACTAAGGATACTAAGGGGGATATTTATATAACTAGAGCTATATATATCTTATAAGTTAAGGAAGTAAGATATTATAACTATTAAAACTCTAGATCCTCTTTAGGTACCTCCCTAATATAATCCTAATAACCTTAGAAAGGTATAAGGGATCCCTATACCTATTATACTTATAGAGCTAGAGGTTATATTACTTAGTACTACCCTAGTAAGGAGGATTAGCTACCTAGGGTTATAAAAATAAAAACCTTAAAAAAAGAAATAGTATATTATAAGGTTATAAATAACTACTAAGTAGTAACTAACTCCTTAAAAGAAAATAAGGAGTTAGGAAAAGACTAACTCTAGAGCGAAATTAAGCCCTAGAGCTTACTAAAGAGGAGATATTAAGTTAAGAAGAATATAAATAAGAATAACTAGTTAATAATAAGCTTATTATTATTTAAGTTAGAGTTAATAGAGGATATCTAGCTTATACCCTAATAGATATTAGAAGTAATACTTATATAATAATTAACCTTTCCCTAGCTTAATACCTCTACTTCTTATATATTAAGAAGAGATACTAACTTATAAGAAGGTATATACTTAGTAGACTATTATTAAGTAATACGCTAAGTATAATAATATTTAACTTAGAAATAAGTAGCTATACTTAATATATCTTTATTTATATAGTTAATAGCCTAAACCTTAATATCCTCTTAAGGCACCCTTAGATAGAATAGAGCTAGGTTATTTATAACGCTATAGCATACTAAGTATACTATAGGAGGGGATAAGTTAGGCTATACCTAAAGGACTAAGAAGAAACTCCTCTTATAAAAGAAATAAGGGCTATAAGGTGCCTCTAGCCACTGCATAGTGATTTTACCTGCTTAAGTGCAATAGACCTTCTAACTCCGCGCCTCCTAATGATAAATAGCCTTCGGTCACGTGATCTTGCCGACCACCTTTCCTAACCATAGCCGCACTTATATATGCCCCACTAGACAGCCTCACGATCTTTAACTTTATATCAATAGGATAAGGAAGAGGGAGAGGCATAAGGCCCTACTCGTAGTAGCAAAGCTTCTTATGCTTCTAGCTATAAGAACCTCTTAGGAAAGATCTCTTTAGTTAAGGAGTTACCTCTTATATAGTAGTATTTACTTTTAATACCTTATTAGAAAGTTAACCTTTTAGGTTAAGGAGTTATCTTATATAGTAGCTTTTATAACACCTTTAGTACCTTACTAGAAGGTTAACCTTTTAGGTTAAGAAGTTATCTTATATAGTAGCCTTTACCTTACTAGAAGGTTTAGCGAGGGCGTTTCTAGGCCACGAGAGCCTTAGTAACCCGTTTAGCTCTAATATAATTAGCCCTAGTATAGCGCGCGTCCGACTTTATAATATTTAGAGGGTTTATTTATAAGTAGTAGGAATATATAGGGTTCCTATCTTATTTTCTTTAACTAGTAGAGGGTATAAGTTAAAATACCTATATAATATTTCCTGAATTATACCTACGAACTAGGTAAATTTATTATAGTCTTTTTATAAAGGGGCTGCGGCGTAATTCCGAACTTAAAAAAAGGGCTATAAGGTTCCTTAATATACCCTCGTTCTTTATAAATTACTAACGCCTAGCGAGATAATAAGATAAGTATTAGGATAGTACTAAAGAGGTACTAGTATAGGCTATTAGCTTATTTAATATTAAGAAAGCCTTAAACCTAAGACTAAAGGAGGATTAATAATACTATCTACTAAACTAGGTCTTAAGGGAGTTTCCTAACCTATTTAACTCTAATAAGGCGTTCTTATTACCCCCTAGGTAACTAGGAGTAGATTACTAGATTAACCTTATATTAAAACTAAATAGGAGAGAGCTACTACTCCCCTAGGGCCCCCTCTATAATATATTAAGAGAAGAGCTATTAGTATTAAAAAAGACCTTATAAGACCTCCTAGATAAGGGGTTTATTAAAGCTAGTAGCTTACTTACTAGGGTATTAATACTCTTTATAAGGAAGCTAGGTAGGGGAATTTACTTCTATATTAACTATAGGGCCCTTAATATAATTATATAGAAAGACTACTACCCCCTCTTACTAATCTCTAAGACGCTATATTAAATAAGTATAGCTAAGTAATATATTAAGCTAGATATAGTAATAGCTTTCTTTAAGTTAAGAGTAATAAAGGAGTATTAAGAGAGAACTATATTCTATATTTAATATAAGTTATTTAAATAAGTAGTTTATTTATTTAGCCTAACTAATACCCCTATTAGCTTCTAGTAATATATTAATAGTATCCTATAGGATTTCTTTAATAACTTTATTACTACTTATATAAATAATATATTAATTTATTCTAATAAAACGAGGGAAAACTATAAGAAGAAGGTCTAGGAGGTCCTCTAGAAGCTAGTAGATATAGGCTTAAACCTTAACCCTATAAAGTATAAGTTCTAAGTTAAGAGAGTTAAATATATAGGGTTTATTATAATAATAAGAGAGGGTCTCTCTTATAATCCTAAGATACTCTAGGTAATTATTAAGTAGTTACCTCTTACCTCCCTAAAAGGGGTCTAGAGCTTCTTAGGGTTTATAAACTATTATAATATATTTATACTAGAATATAGGGATATTATTAGACTACTTATACTACTTATTAAGAAGAATATAATATTCTAGTAGGGAGATAAGTAAGAATAAGCCTTCTTATAACTTAAGTAGCTTTTTAATATCTAGCTAGTACTTTACTAGTTGAATATAGAGGATAAGGTTATTATTAAAACTAACTATTTAGGATTTATATTAAGAGGGGTACTCTTATAAGTTAATCTAGAGGGTACTTAGTATCTTATAGTATTTTACTTATAAAAGCTCTTACTTATAAAGTATAACTACCCTATTTATAATAAAGAGCTCCTAGTAGTCCTTTCTTACTTATATATATAGAGGGTAGAGCTATATAATATAACTACTTTTAAAGTACTAACTAATTACTAGGGGCTAGAATACTTTATAAAGAAGTAGCGCCTTATAGAGCGTTAGAGCTAGTAAGTAGAGGAGCTATCTTAGTATAATTTTATTATTAAATACCGCCCTAGTAAGGAAATAATAGCCCTTAATACCCTCTCTTAGAGGGAGTAGGATATACTATAAGGGTAGGATAATAAGTAGAAGTAGGGGAGGGTCTTATAGCTAATACTAAACTAAGCCTACCCCTATAGGGACCTTATAGTTAGCCCCCTAGTAAGGAGAAGTTAGAAGGGCTATATTAATATCCTAGATATTATAGTTTTTAATAGTAACCCTAAATTATAAGCGCTATAGCTAGAAACTATAAAAAAGGATATAATATATAAGGCTATATATTATATAGTTACCTACTAGCTTTAGAGCTTCTTATTAGATATAAAGGCTAAGGTTTAAATTAATAAGTATAATATTAATAATTAGAGGAGATCAATATTTAGGGGGAGGCTATAAGTACTTAGCGGGGAGGATAATAATAACTTACTAGGGGAGCTCTAGATAAAGATTATCTAATAGAGCTATAACTTAAGTATAATTACTTACTTAGGTTATAATAGTACGCTAGAAATAATAAGCTAGTAGTTCTATTAACTAGGATAATTATAAATAGTATAGAGATTTATAAGAAACTATAATATCTATAAAGGGATATATATCTAGAGGTAAGCTAAGAGGGGCTTCCTAAAGCCCTTACTAATACCTACTTAGTTATACTTAGACCTCTTAATAGACTTTATTATAAACTTATTACTTATAAAGAATAATACTAGCTAATACTTATAAGTTATAATAAATAAGCTAAGTAAGTTAGTAATACTAGAGGAGATAGGTATTATAGAGGTAGAAGCTTATACCTACTAGTTCCTTACCTCTTACTTCTAGTTCTATAGGTTCTTATATAATATTATTAGTAATTAAGGGTCTAACTAGGTAAGCTACTTCTAAGCTAAATTCTATTACCTTATTAATATAAGGAGGCTATTAAATACTATATACTACTTATAAACTAATAGTAATACTAAGAGGTAGAACTAGGAGATATAAGCTATTCTATACGCGTTTATAACCTAGGTATAGGATAACTAGGGGTAGCTCCTACTTATTACCTAGCTAGTGCTCTATAATAAGGTTTATTGAGCTCGGAATTACGCCGCAGCCCCTTCGCAAAAAGACTACAACAAATTCACCCAGTTCGCAGGCACAATTCAGGAAACACTATACAGGCATTTTAACCTATACCCTCTACTAGTTAAGGGAAACAATATAGGAACCCTATATATTCCTACTACTTATAAGTAAACCCTTTAAATATTATAAAGTTAAATACGCGCTATATTAGGGCTAATTATATTAGAGCTAAATAGGTTACTAAGGCTCTTATAATAATACTCTTATTAAACCTTCTAGTAAGGTAAAGCCTACTATATAAGATAACTCCTTAACCTAAAAGGTCGACCTTCTAGTAAGGTATTAAAAGTAAAAGCTACTATATAAGATAACTCCTTAACCTAAAAGGTTCAATATTAAAAGTAAATACTACTATATAAGAAGTAACTCCTTAACTAAAGAGGTCTTTCTTAAGAGGTTATTATAGCTAGAAGTATAAGAAGCTCTACTATAAGTAAGGCCTTATGCTTCTCCCTCTTCCTTATCCTTATCTCTTAATTATATTAATACTAGATATTATATATAAATATAGTAAGCCTAAGCGAGGTATACCTTTTAATACAAATAATATAGAGGGGATTAGTAGAGAGTTTAGCCTTAATATAATTAATTGAGTTTAGAATTACGCCGCAGCCCCTTTGCAAAAAGACTATAATAAATTCACCTAGTTTATAGGTATAATTTAGGAAATACTATTAATTAAGCTCGGAATTACGCCGCAGCCCCTTCGCAAAAAGACTACAACAAATTCACCCAGTTCGCAGGCACAATTCGGGAAACACTATATAGGTATTTTGACCTATACCCTCTACTAGTTAAGGAAAATAATATAGGAACCCTATATATTCTTACTACCTATAAGCAAACCCTCTAAATATTATAAAGTTAGACGCGCGCTATATTAGGGCTAATTATATTAGAGCTAAATAGGCTACTAAGGCTCTTATAGCCTAGAAACGCCCTCGCTAAACCTTCTAGTAAGGTGCTATAAAAGCTACTATATAAGATAACTTCTTAACCTAAAAGGTCGACCTTCTACTAAGGTACTAAAGGTGCTGCGAAAGCTACTATATGAGATAACTCCTTAACCCAAAAGGTCGACCTTCTAGCAAGGTACTAAAGGTGCTGCGAACGCTACTATACGATTAATATAATTAATAAAACCTACTCCTTTATTAATTACTCTACTATATATAAAGAGCGTATTATTAATATAGCCCTTAAGAGGGCTTACTTTAATACCCCTATAGGGGACTTTATAAAGCGTAATAGTATTAGAGCTAAGTAAATAAACTTAGTAGTAGAAGTTTAGTAAGTTATTATATACCCTATAGAGTAGCCCTTCTTTAAGCAGGTACTCTATATTACTAAGGTAGAGGCAGCCTAGGCAGCCTAGGCCTATTAAATAACAGAGAGAGCGTTACTAATATTAGCATAGCTACGAAGTCGTTAGCTAACCTAATTAAATAAGAGGACTGCTAGCGGACGAAGCGGTAATAGAGGTAGTATTTAATAGCGGCGCGGGTAGTATATAAGAGGAAAAGTCGCTAGTTTTATAGTCTATTAAATAATTAAAAACCACGTTATTATTAATATAAAGTTAAAGATCGTGAGGCTATCTAGTAGGGTATGTATAAGTATAGCTATAGTTAGGAGAGTTATAATCACGTGACCGAAGGCTATATATTATTAGGATGCGCGGAGTTAGAAGATCTATCGCACTTAAGCAGGTAAAATCACTATGCAGTGGCTAGAGGCTAAGTAGGGCTTTATACCTCTCCCTCTCTTCTTAATCCCTATAACCTATAATAAATCCTATTATATCTTAAAGATATTAATACTAGACCTTATATATAAAAACGCTAAGCCTATACGAGGTATACCCTTCTATATAATAAATATAGAAGAGCTTACTAGAGAGTTTAATATTAACATAATTAATAAAACCCGCTCTTTTATTAATTACTTATCGTGATGCCTTTAGCATCGCCCGTTCCTAGCGCGGCACGTGACTAACGTTAGCTCTAGAGCGACCTTTTTCTAGAGGTCGTTCCTCTAACCGTGGTTATAAGTAACTACGTTATAGCTACTCTTATTATAATAGAATAAGCTTTTTAATAACTATAAATATAGCCTTATAGGATATTTCTTAATAGTTATAAGCCTAGCTCTAACTAGACCTCTAACTACTATTTTAAAACGAGCCTTTATTATTAAAAGTATTTATTAAAACTTCCTCTCTCCTATTCCTTCTTTCCTCCTTATTATATATAATCCTCTATTACTATAAACCCTCTATTTCTAAATAACTTTAATTATAATATCTTCTATTACTATTATTATAGTATTATACTACCTAATTATATATAGGGACCTTACTACTTAGTATATTATAATCTAGGCTAAAGCCTAAGCTACTAGAGTCTAGAAGTATATTAACCTAGATAATCTTAAGGGATCTTTATATCTAGGTAAGACCTTATTAGAAACCCTAACTCTTAATATATAAATTACTAAGTAAAACTAGAATACTAACGCCTAGTACTTATAGGAGAAGAGCGCTTATAATTATATAAGAGACTGGCTTCCGGTAGCCGGCCCATATAAGCGCATATGTGGTGCATTCCGGCACGAAGTATGCGGAATAGCGGATCTTTTGCGCATATAGCGCAATAGGTTATTATATCGCTATAGCACACTACCCGAAGCGTTATAATTTTCCGCGCACTTCGTGGGGTCTTCTAGACTTAGCCCTTTTAGCTACGTAGAGGTTAGGGTTCGAATCCCGCCTGCTATAGCGTAATAATAGCGGATAAGCAGCGTATAGTATA
Organism: Colletotrichum ledebouriae; assembly: GCA_036785755.1. Lineage (NCBI taxonomy): Eukaryota > Fungi > Ascomycota > Sordariomycetes > Glomerellales > Glomerellaceae > Colletotrichum > Colletotrichum ledebouriae. The sequence goes on along the minus strand of JAVHLU010000281.1, from coordinate 38,765 downwards.
CTTAGGCTATGCGCTAGCGCAGTCCTAAGTTAGGCTTAGAGGGTATATATATAGCGACGTTAGTTATATAGACCTCGGGGTCCGCATATGCTTATCTATCTTATCTCTATGCTTAAGGGACTAAGCGCTTAGAGTAGGGGGTAATTATAAGAGACTGGCTTCCGGTAGCCGGCCTATATAAGCGTATGTGTGGTGTATTCCGGCACGAAGTGCGCGGAATAGCGGATCTTTTGCGCATGTGGCGCAATGGGTTATTGCATCGCTACGGCACACCACCCGAAGCGTTACAAATTAATATATTACTCTATTTAACTAAGAGGCTCTAGAAGAGGCTACTACTAATACTATTTCTAGGACTACTCCTAAGTCTATTACTAGGATATAGATAATATATAAATTATAACCCCTTTAGCCTCTAGCTACCCTAGTTATAATTAATAAGAATACTATAGGTATATAGGAATAATATCTAGAGCACTTTTATTCGCTCGCTATATAAGAGTCTAAGTAAACCTATAAGAACTAGAAGTTTAAATAGATTAACTATTTAATTATAGAGACTATTACTTATAATATTATTATACCTATAGATATAGAACTTCTCGCTAAAGGGGATATAACCCTATATAGCCTTATTATTAATCTTAAATATTACTATGCTCTAAGCGAGGCTAGTACTCTTATTATTATTTAAGAGGAGTATATCTAAGTCCTAGAGAAAGCGAATAGGAGTATTAATCCTAATACCTAGATTAAGGACTTTAGAGGTATTTACCTCTATACTACTTAGCTTAAGCTTCCTAAAGTAAATAGTACCCTCGCTTTAAAAACTTTCCTTTAAGTAGTAAGTTATTACTTTATACCTACTTAGGCTAATATAGAGATTATAAATATCCTTAAATAGGAGCGAGTAGGGATACTAATCTCTAATATAAGCTAATATACTAATATATTTAAGGACCTCTTATATAAGGATATACTCTACTCGAGATTATATAGATAAAGTACTAGGGTCTTTATAACGCTAGCTAGCTATATAGATAAGGCTAACCTATTAAGTATTCCTATTACTAGTAACTTATCTAGTAGTAAATAGTACCTATATAGGTCGAGCTATTAATAGCTAAGTAGCAATTATAACTACTTAGAAGCTACCTTAATTAGATATTACTAGAAAGGCCCCTATATATTAGTAATAAATATATAAGTAGCTTAGATCTATAACTAATTAAATAATAACCTACGGTTTACTAATCTTTATATAGAACTTACTTATAAGGGCTAGCTATATACTATACCTTATAAAGGTAAAAACTACTAAAATAATAAGGGGGGTAATAAGGGTTTATCTAAGAAATCTAATATAGCCCTAAGCTACTCTATTAATATAATAATAGTCGCTTTCTATATAGCCCTCTTAAATAAGGTTAGGGATAATATAGTTAACTTAGATAAAGAGTACCTAAGTATTTTTATAACCCCTTACTTTAGACCTTATATATTATATAAGTTTATAATCCTAGATAACTATAGAGGGACGCACTTTATAAATAATAAGTCCCTACTTATCCCCTCTTTAATTAGGTATTATAAAAGAGAATAGGTTAATTCTAGAATAGCTTTATACCTAATTATTATAAAAGGTATATAAATTATTAAGAACGCTCTTAATAGCTTAAAAGATATAAATATAGAGGACCTTATGCTCTATAATATAGGATATATAGAGAACTTTTATATTAATATTATCTCTAAAGCGCTACTTTAGAAGATAGGTATCTAGTACTTAGGGTATAACTATATATTTCGCTTTAGAACCTATAAGAATAGCGTTATAATTAAGAAACTTATTAGGAAGGTAAACCTCGCCTTCCTTAAATATAAGCCTTATTCCTTATACTCTATTCCTAAGTAGATCCCCTGAAGTATTAATACTATTATTAATAACGTAAACTATATACTTATAATATATAAGCATACCTCTTTTATATTATTACTAGACTAGAGCGATAATATAATGCTTTAGTATATATAAAGCAGGTATCTTAGCCCTAAGGCTCTAGAGCAGCTAGTATATACTACTCGGGGGGTAAGGATTAAAGGCCTAATATGCCTATAGTATTAATACTATGCGGTTATATATGCTAAATAGGTAATTTCGAGATAAATATTAGAAGATAAAGTAATATATCCTTACTTTAGGATCGTATAAGATCTTTTTAACTACCCCGAAGGCTTTAACTAGAACTAGTAGCTCCTTATTATTAAGGATAAATATACTAGTTAGCTCTTTATATTTCTAAACGTTAATAAGACCTATAGTAGCATTATGCTCGCTCTATATACTTTTAAGTAATAAATATCTTAATAGAAGGGACTTTTTATTTATAAATTTAGATAAGACGTTAAGAGGTTAGTAATTTTACTTATAAGCTATATAGGATATAAGGATTAGACCTATGCGGAAGGAATAGAGGTTAAAACTACCCCTTTATATATAAAGGAACTAAATAGCAGAGGGGAACGGGCTAGTTAGGAAGTTATAACTTAAATAATTAAGATACTTACTATAGCTAGCTTACTTATAAAACTATAAGCTAAGATAGTACTAGTAGTAATAACGCTTTATAATATAAGCCTACTTAAGCGCTATGACTAGTATTTACTACTATAGATCGAAGAGGAATAGTTCTACTAGTACTTTTGCTAGTAATAACCTAATAATAGAGCAGCCCGAACCTATAACCTTCGCCCTTACTAGGGATATATATATACCTATAGCTACTATATATACCCCCTTAAGAGGGAACGAGAGAGAGGAATTAATAAGAGAGACTTTAAGGTGCTACTATAGGGATATATTAGATACCTAGGGCCTCTAGCCACTGCATAGTGATTTTACCTGCTTAAGTGCAATAGACCTTCTAACTCCGCGCCTCCTAATAATATATAGCCTTCGGTTATGTGATTATAACTCTCCTAACTATAGCTATACTTATATATACCCTACTAGATAGCCTCACGATCTTTAACTTTATATTAATAATAATGTAGTTTTTAATTATTTAATAGACTATGAAACTATTGACTTTTCCTCTTGCGCACTACCCGCGCTGCTAATACTACCTCTATTACTACTTTGTCTGCTAGAAGTCGTTACTGTTTTTACTATGCTATTATTAGTAATGCTCTCTCTATTCGGCGTAAGCTATACTTACTAACATTTGCCGCCTAGGCTACCTCTGCCTTAGTAATACGGGGGACCTGCTTAAAGAAGAGCTACTCTATAGGGTATATAATAACCTACTAAACTTCTACTACTAAGTTTACTTACTTAGCTCTAATACTATTACGCCTTATAGAGTCCCCTATAGGGGTATTAAAGTAAGCCCTCTTAAGGGCTATACTAATAATATACTCTCTATATATAATAGAGTAGTTAATAAAGGAGCGGGTTTTATTAATTATATTAAGGCTAAACTCTCTAGCGATCCCCTCTATATTATTTATACTAAAAGGTATACCTCGCTCGGGCTTAATATATTTATATATAGGGTTTAGTGCTAATATAGTTAAGGGATAAGGATAAGGATAAGGGAGAGGTATAAGGCCCTACTTATAGTAAAGCTTCTTATACTTCTAGCTATAAGAACCTCTTAGGAAAGACCTCTCTAGTTAAGGAGTTACCTCTTATATAGTAGCGTTTATAATACCTTTAGCACCTTACTAGAAGGTTAACCTTTTAGGTTAAGGAGTTATCTCGTATAGTAGCTTTTACCTTATTAGAAGGTTTAGTAAGGGTATTACTATAAGAGCCTTAGTAGCCTATTCGGCTCTAATATAATTAGCCCTAGTACTACGCGCGTCCGACTTTGTGATATTTAGAGGGTTTGCTTATAAGTAGTAGGAACGTATAGGGTTCTTATATTATTTTCCTTAACTAGTAGAGGGTATAGGTTAAAATACTTATATAGTGTTTCCTAAATTATACTTACGAACTAGGTGAATTTATTATAGTCTTTTTGCGAAGGGGCTGCGGCGTAATTCCGAGCTTAATTAGATACCTAGTAGGATACGTTTTAAATGCTTATAACCTATATAAGGTCTAGATCCCTGCGTTATAAATAGTTATTATTATGTAGAATATAATATTTAATAAATAGACTTTTTATATAAAGGATAAGGTAAAAGAGGCTATCCTAGAAAATATTATTTATAAGATAGTAGAAGAGATTAAAAAGCTTATATTATAAGTCGACTTTAAACCTTAGATCCTAGCCGTTATAGATAAGGATAAAGCTATATTAATACTTATAACTAAATAGTTACTTATACTATCCCTCGTTCTTATAACTAAGTCTCTAAATAGAAGAATCCTAAAACTTCTAAAGGGATAGGTAAATTAGAAGGGGGGGTAGCTATTATCCCCTAATCCTATACTAGAGCTAGATAAAAGCCTAGCCCTAATAGATAGAGTAATAAGCGTAGTATATATACTAAAAACGAATTATATATATAAAGCTATTAGGGAAGTTAATTCTAAAGGGGAATAGATCGAGGACTATATTATAATTAAACTACTACCTACTTTATAATATATTTCTAAAGTAGGTAAGAGTAATAAGAATAAACCTTTAGATAAGAGGCTCTTAAATCTATTAATATAGCTATACTAGGATAGAGAGGAGAGGGCTAATACTAAATAGAGGTCTAATTAGGTATATAACTAGGAGGGCTATAGCTAAACTCGTTAAAGCTAATAACTATATAATCTACTACTTAGTAACTTATAACTAGGAATAGTAGAAAGTAAATCCCGCTCTAGTTACTAGTTTTTATTCTAATACTATATAGAGTAGGAGTAAGTATCTAGCTTCTTTAAGACTTTTATACCTAATTAGTAGAAGGCCTTTTTAGAAGCTAATATAGGGTACTATATGCTCTATAGCTATATTTATACTACTATTTATAGCGTAAAACCTGCTTATATAACTATAATAATCTATAAATATCTTATTACTAATAACCTTACTAAGCTACCTCGCTCGTAGAAGGTACTTTTAAACCTCCTATAAGCGCTCTGAACTCGTTTTAAAGAAGTAGCTAAGGTTAAGATAAGTAAATTATAGTAAATAGATATATAATATATTATTAATTAAGAGATAATAATAAAGAGACTAATCCCTTTAAAGTAGGTATTTATATATAAATTCAATAAGGATAATATCCTCGACTAGTATAAAGCAAGGATCTACGTTCGAGGCGATTAGTAAGAGAAGTTACCCCTCGAATAGACCTATATAATAACCCTTGCTACTTATACCTTTAGGGTAGTAATAGTAATTACTATATAATTTAACCTTAAAGTTAAATAATTCGATATTATTAACGTATTCCTAAACGCCTCTTAAGACCTAAATAAAGACCTAATTATTTATAAGTTACTAGATAGCTTTAAGTAGCCTAGAAAGTATATTAAACTACGCTACGCGCTCTATAGGCTAAGAGATATACTACTACTCTAATATAAGGAGTTCTCCTTAACCCTTTAGTATCTAGGCCTTATACCTATAAATAAAGATATATATCTCTTCTAATTAACTAAGAAGAGGGTCCTTATTATCTTCTATATAGACGACTTCTTTATCCTATTTTATAAGAACTATAAAGAAGTAGTATAAAGGGTAATTACTAGCTTAAAAGAAGTATATAAGTTAAAAGAATAAAGCCTAGTTAAGTACTATCTTAGAATTAGGGTTATTTATAACTAAGCTATATAAAAGATATACCTTTCTTATAACTAATATTAGGTTATAAAGAAGTTTGATTTACTTAACCTAAAAGCGCTAGTAAACCCCCTTCTAAACCTACTACTCCTAAAGAGTAAAATAGTAGTAATACTATTAGAGATAAAGAGTTTCTAAGAGAAGATTAGCTCTATACTCTATATTACTATTATAATCTAACCTAATATTACTTTTATATATTCTCTACTCTTAAGATTCCTAATAAATCCCGCTCCTTATTACTATTCTATTACTAACTAGGTTATATAATACTTATATTATACTTATTACCTCGCGATACGCTTTAGTAACTCTAGGGGTAAATAGGTACTACTAATTATAAGTAATACTTTATTTATAAATAATAAGGAGATATAGAGGTCGTCTTAAGGGTATATAATCTCGCTCTTTAGAGGACTAATCTAGTAGAAAGCTACTTAATAAGCTATAGTTATAATATTAATAATAGAAGCAGAGCTTCTAAGCCTTAAATATACTACTAAAGAAATAATTACTCTTTAGAGGCTATTTAGGGATATCGCTCTTAAACTTAGCAATATCTAGAAGATTTATTATAATAACTAGTAGATAATTCGTCTTATAGTAGGCGAAAAGGAATAGATCTTAACTAAGCTATAGTATATTAATATTTAGAGTATATAGCTATAATAAGAATACGCTAGGGGATCGTTTAATATAGTATATATAATAATAAATAATATACTAGCTAATAGTCTTATAAAAGTTCTAAACTATAAGAAATTTAAATATTTCTATTCGCTCCTTAATCTAAAAGATATATAGAGAATAATTATAATAAACGAGGAATACTTTAAATAGGTATAAGAGGGCTAGTAGCGCCTAATTTCTAATCAATTTATAGCTTATTAGCTAGGGAGCTTAAAGTCGCTCTTATAGGAGTAAAAGAATATAATATACCCTAAAGGGCTACCCTAAAGCGCTAATTTTCTACTACTTAACCTTAGAGGATTCGCTTATACTAATCTATTAGAATATTATATAAGGGTAGTAATACCTCTAGTAAATACGTGCTAATAAGACTATTAACTATATAGCGTACTATAGTAGCTATATTACTAGTAGGCGGATAAGGTATAGGTATACCTATACTAACCGCTAGGGTTCTAAATAGAACTAGGGTAGGAGATAGAGTAATAACGTTATATATATTAGAACTACTTATTACCTTAGGAGCCCTACCTAAACCCTTACTATTACTACCCTTCTTTATTACTACGATCTCCTCCTTCTAAATAGTAATAGCCTCGCGGAGTATAACTCTCTAATAAGCGAGGGTCTATAGGTTATATTAGAAGTTAGTTATAGAAATAAAGCGTATATAGAACCTTACCTTTCTAACTACTAGGTTATTTAAAGTCTTAGCTTTAATATATTAGTAGGCTATAATAATAATAGGGGCGCTTATCTATTAATAAGGTACCTTACCCTTATAATAATAGTTATATATACTTACTATACTAAGCGAGTACTTTCTATCTAATAAGCCTAAGAGCTTACTTAAAATATATTAAAAATATAGCTTATTAAATAGGGGTACTTACTCTATTTCTATACCTCTACTAGGGGGAGGAGAGCTAGGAGGGGGCTCTAAAGTACCCTTACTAGTACCTTCCTTTTTATCTATCTCCTTAGGGATTATAATAATAATAAGGTTAGTAATATTCTAGAATATAGTTATAATAATAAATAGATTATAACTTACTAGGAGCTATCTTCTTAAATTACTTAGGAGGATAACCCTAGGGCCTCTTAAGCTATAAACCCTTACCCTTAGAGCTACTCTCTATAAGTTACTTCTACTTCCTTCTACTTATTATATAATATATTAGTATACTATATATTATAATAAGAAGGAATAACATATATATAACTTTACTATTACTCTCTAGAGGAGGAGGGCGCACCCCTCTACCCCTAGCTTTATTCTTACTTTTAGTAGCGCGGGCCTTCTTAAGGGCTATAGCCTAACTAGTCTTCTTTTTAGGAGGTATCTATAAATATATTAATATATTATAATAGCTTTAATATTATTATATAATATAGTTATACGCGCGCGCGCGTAATAAGGTTATTATTAGAACTAAAGCTAGGTATATATATAGTTATTATATTATATATAGGGGAGAGTTAAGAGGGTATAGGGGTAGCTAGGTTATTTTATTTAGAGTTAATATAATAGTAGCTACCCTACCTAAGCTAATAAGAGATAACGGATTCTACTACTATTAGTAAGAGTTAGTAAATAAAGGGTATTATAATAATAATAGTAATAATTATAAAGGTAGAAAACTACGACTATTTACGCTTCGCTTATACCTAATATAAATAACTTTACTTTATTATCTTTTTTATAAATAGGCTTATTAATAGGTTATTTATAGATATATCGCTTTATATTTAGGTATTTTAAGGGATACTACGCGGTTAAGCGCTTTTCTAGCTACTACTATATCTAGGGGGGTATATTATAATACCTTTAGTATTGCTTATTCCTAGTATAGTATATAACTAATATTAGCTCTAGAGCGACCTTTTTCTAGAGGTTATTCCTCTAACCGTGGTTATAAGCAACTACGTTACGGCTACTCTCGTTATAATAGAACAAGCTCTTTAGTAACTATAAATATAGCCCTATAGGACGTTTCTCAACATTACTTTATTATATATAGAGAGCGTATTATTACTATAGCTCGGCCTCTAGCCACTGCATAGTGATTTTACCTACTTAAGTGCAATAGACCTTCTAACTCCGCGCCTCCTAATAATATATACCCTTCGGTTATATAATCCTTTCCTTACTATAGCCGCACTTATACGTGCCTATAGCCTCACGATCTTTAATTTTATATTAATAATAATGTAGTTTTTAATTATTTAATAGACTATAAACCTATTAACTTATCCTCTCGCGCACTACCCGCGCTACTATTAAATACTACCTCTATTACTGCTTTATCTACTAGTCCTCTTATTTAATTAGGTTAGCTAACGCCTTTATAGCTATGCTATCGTTAGTAACGCTCTCTCTATATTAAAGTAGTTAGCATAAGCTATACTTATTAATATTCCCCTAAGGGGCTTAGGCTACCTCTGCCTTAATAGTATAGAGGACTTACTTAAAGAAGGGCTACTCTATAGGATATATAATAACCTACTTAGCTTCTATTACTAAGTCTATTTACTTAACTATAATATAATAATAAGTATCCCCTCTAGGGGTATTAATAAGAGCCCTCTTAAGGGCTATACTAATAATATACTCTCTATATATAATAAGATAGTTAAAGAAGGAGCGGGTTTTATTAATTATATTAATACTAAACTCTCTAGTAAGCTCTTATATATTATTAGTATTAAAGGGCGTGCCTTGCGCAGGCTTAGCGTTTTTATATATAGGGTTTAGTATTAATATAGTTAAGGATTTATTATAGGTTATAAGTATACCTAGGACTTCGTGGATAAGGATAAGGAAGAGGGAGAGGTATAAGGCCCTGCTTATAGTAGAGCTTTTTATACTTCTAGCTATAAGAACCTCTTAGGAAAGACCTCTTTAGTTAAGAAGTTACCTCTTATATAGTAGTATTTACGTTTAATACCTTATTAGAAGATTAACCTTTTAGGTTAAGGAGTTATCTTATATAATAGCTTTTATAGCACCTTTAGCACCTTACTAGAAGGTTAACCTTTTAGGTTAAGAAGTTATCTCATATAGTAGCTTTTCTAGGCCACGAGAGCCTTAGGAGCCCGTTTAGCTCTAATATAATTAGCCCTAGTGCGGCGCGCGTCCGACTTTATATAGTAATATTTAGAGGGTTTACTTATAAGTAATAGGAATATATAGGGTTCTTATATTATTTTCCTTAACTAGTAGAGGGTATAAGTTAAAATACTTATATAGTATTTCTTAAATTATACTTGCGAACTAGGTGAATTTATTATAGTCTTTTTACGAAGGGGCTGCGGCGTAATTCCGAACTTAATTACTATAGCTCTTAAGAGGGCTCTCCTTAATACCCTAGGGGATCTTATTAGGTATAGTAGTATTATAGCTAAGTAAGCTAACTTAGTAATAGAAGCTAAGCGGGTTATAATATACCCTATAGAGGAGCCCTTCTTTAAGTAGGTCCTCCGTACTATTAAAGTAGAGATAGCCTAGGCCTATTAGGGCTTATTAGTAAGTATAGCTTATACTAACTACTTTAATATAGAGAGAGTATTACTAATAATAATATAGCTAGTAGATAAAGTAGTAATAGATGTAGTATTAGTAGTATAGTTAGTATATAAGAGGATAAGTTAATAGTTTAATAGTCTATTAAATAATTAAAAACTATAACGTGGTTTATTAGTTAGCTGCGTATATTAGTTAGCTATGCACTTTTTCCTATATCTATATTAATATCTAGTATTTCTTAACTATGATATATTAAATCTATTATTAGTTATTACTATTAGAATCTCTTAATAATTCTATATCCTTAGAATAAGTTTATATATTATAACTAGTCTTATTATATATATTATAATACCTCTAAGCTAGCTAGGCTCTCTTTAATAAACCCCCTCCTTATTCTCCTAAGGTATTAGATATTTATATTTTTATTTCTCTTTTAATAAACACTTAGAATCGTTTATATTAAATACTCCTCTAAATTAAACTTATATTTCTTTTAGCTTTTTATCGTTTTATAAGTATTGTATTTATATCCTTAAATATATAAAGCTAATTAGTTAAAAGAGTAAGTAAGCATACTATTACTTATATACCTTTTAATAATTATTTAACTATAATGATAATTAGTATTAGTAAGCTTTTTTAACAAGTAGAGATCTAATTTTTAATAAAATTAGATTATAAAATAGTTTATTATAAGTTAGAGGGTATTTATAATTACTAAGGTAGTAATATTGAAAGGTTAGCTATAAGAACTATAAGTATTTATAAATATAAATTAAGCTACTAGATAATATAATCTAGATTTTATAATAAAACTCTAATACTTAGGAATATAAATTTAATACTCTTTTATTATAAATGCTATTATAAGCTTAATAGAAAGTAATAAAGAACTTAGACTTAGTAATATAATTTATAGAGGCTGTTTAAGGAGTTATCTCTCGTGTAGTGGCGTTCGCAGCACCTTGCTAGAAGGTCGACCTTTTGGGTTGAGGAGTTATCTCATATAGTGGCTTTCGCAGCACATTACTAAAAGGTTTAGCGAGGGCGTTTCTAGGCTACGAGAGCCTTAGTAACCCATTTAGCTCTGATATAATTAGCCCTAGTATAGTATATATCTAACTTTATATAAAGGTTTACTTATAAGTAGTAAGAATATATAGGGTTCCTATATTATTTTCCTTAACTAATAGAAAGTATAAGTTAAAATACTTATATAATATTTCCTAACTTATATTTATAAACTAAGTAAATTTATTATAGTCTTTTTGTGAAGGGGCTGCGGGCGTAATTCCGAACTTTATAATTTATAGAGGCTTAGATAAAGAGGTTAATTTTATTATTATATATAAGTTTTAAAAGTAAATAAAGAGTAATATCTAATAGCTAGAGTAGATATAATAAATATATAAGGATACTAATTATTATAATACTATTCTATTTATAATAATTATAACTTTGGTTAAGGAGTCACCTCTCGTATAGTAGCGTTCACCTTTAGCACCTTGCTAGAAGGTCGACCTTTTGGGTTGAGAAGTCATCTCGTATAGTAGCTTTTACCTTACTAGAAGGTTCAGCGAGGGTATTACCACGAGAGCCTTAGTAGCCCGTTCGGCTCCGATATAATTAGCCCTAGTATAGCGCGTATCTAACTTTATATAGTAATATTTAGAGGGTTTGCTTGCGAGTAGTAGGAAGATATAGAGTTCTTATATTATTTTCCTTAACTAGTAGAGGGTATAGGTTAAAATACTTATATAATATTTCCTAAATTATGCCTGCGAACTAGGTGAATTTGTTATAGTCTTTTTGCGAAGGGGCTGCGGCGTAATTCCGAGCTTAATAGCTATTAATAATAAGTATCTAGTAAACGCCCTTAGTTTAGTTCTTAGTATATGTATTAAAGTATTTAATCCAGTAAATAAAGGGATATATTACTCGCTTAAATTAATATATTTAATACCTATAGCTAAATTATAGTTACTAAGCTAAATAGACTTTATTTTATTATATTAATTAATATATATTACTACTATTAATATAGTAATTATACTTATTATAAAGCTAGTCTTATTAAAATTATAAAGGTTCTTCTCTTAAGTTCGGAATTACGCTATAGCCCCTTTGCAAAAAGACTAGAATAAATTCACCTAGTTTATAAGTATAGTTTAGGAAATACTATAGAAGTATTTTAACCTATACTCTCTATTAGTTAAGGAAAATGATATAGGAACCCTATATATTCCTATTACTTATAAGTAAACCCTCTAAATATTACTATATAAAGTTAGATATACGCCGCACTAGGGCTAATTATATTAGAGCTAAACGGGCTACTAAGGCTCTCGTGGCTTAGAAACGCCCTCGCTAAACCTTCTAGTAAGGCTCTTATAACCTAGAAACGCCCTTGCTAAACCTTCTAATAAGGTATTATAAAAGCTATTATATATAATAACTCCTTAACCTAAAAGGTTAACCTTCTAATAAGGTATTAAAAGTATTATAAATACTACTATATAAGAGGTAACTCCTTAACTAAAGAGGTCTTTCCTAAGAGGTTCTTATAGCTAGAAGTATAATAAGCTCTACTATAAGTAGGGCCTTATACCTCTCCCTCTTCCTTATTCTTATCCCTTAACTATATTAGTACTAAACCTTATATATAAATATACTAAGCCTAAGTAAGGCACGCCTTTTAATATAAATAATATAGAGGGGGTTACTAGAGAGTTTAGCCTTAATATAATTAATTAAACCCGCTCCTTTATTAACTACTCTATTATATATAGAGAGTATATTATTAGTATAGCCCTTAAGAAGGCTTACCTTAATATCCCTATAGGGGACTCTATAAGGTACAATAGTATTAAAGCTAAGTAAGTAAACTTAGTAGTAGAGGTTTAGTAGGTTATTATATACCCTATAGAGTAGCCCTTCTTTAAGTAGGTCCTTTATATTACTAAGGTAGAGGTAGCCTAGGTAGCCTAGGCCTATTAGGGCTTAAATATTAATAAGTATAGCTTATACTAACTACTTTAATATAGAGATAGCGTTACTAATAATAGCATAGCTAGTAGATAAAGCGGTAATAGAGGTAGTATTAGTAGCGCGGGTAGTATGCGAGAGGATAAGTTAATAGTTTCGTAGTTTAAATAATTAAAAACTACGTTATTATTAATATAAAGTTAAAGATTATAAGGCTATTAATAGGTATATATAAGTACGGCTATAGTTAGGAAAGGATTATATAACTAAAGGCTATATATTATTAGGAGGCGCGGAGTTAGAAGGTCTATTGCACTTAAGTAAGTAAAATTACTATATAGTAGCTAGAGGCTATTTCCCTAGTATTAATATAGTAATACCCTCTCTTAGTATTTAATAGACTTAGTATATTATCTTTCCTAGCTCATAAGTATTATAATTTATTATTATAATAGGTATCCTACCTTTTACCCTCGCTCTATATATTACTACTTCTAATCAGTTTATAGTAGCCTCTCTAGTATAGCTAAGGTATAAGTACTACTTACTATAGCTCCCTATTTAAGGCTTCCTTCTTATTAATATAGTATGTATATTATATTATAGAGGTATTAGTATAATATTATTATAAAACGCTACTTAGGCCTTCTTTAGTATATACTTAAGGATATATTAGTTATAGATATCTAGGACCTTCGCTATATAGGTCCTATTGCGTTATTAGAGGTATTATTAATCTATTTTATTATCCTAGTATACCCATTTCTTCTTTAAGTATCTATAAGATATAAGATTACTTATTATTATATTATAATATATAGTATTATTAAGGTAGAGGGTAGATTAATACCCTCTTAGTTTAACTATATTTATAACTATAGATCTATATTAGCCTCTAGCTACTATATAGTGATTTTACCTACTTAAGTATAATAGACCTTCTTACTCCGCGCCTCCTAATAATATATAGCCTTCGGTTATATAATTGTAATTACTAACTACCTTTCCTAACTATAGCTATACTTATACGTACCTATAGCCTCACGATTTTTAACTTTATATTAATAATAACGTGGTTTTTAATTATTTAAATTATAAAACTATTAACCTTTCCTCTTATATACTACCCGCGCTACTATTACTAAACTCTCTAGTAAGCTCTCGCGCGTTATTAGTATTAAAGGGTATACCTCGCGCAAGCTTAGCGTTTTTATATATAAGGTCTAGTACTAATATAATTAAGAATTTATTATAGGTTATAGGGATAAGGATAAGGAAGAGGGAGAGGTATAAGGACCTACTTATAGTAATAGAGCTTCTTATACTTCTAGCTATAAGAACCTCTTAGGAAAAACCTCTTTAGTTAAGGAGTTATCTCTTATATAGTAGTATTTACTTTTAATATCTTACTAGAAGGTTAACCTTTTAGGTTAAGGAGTTATCTTATATAATAGCTTTTATAATATCTTTAGTACCTTACTAGAAGGTTAACCTTTTAAGTTAAGGAGTTATCTTATATAGTAGCTTTTATAGCACCTTATTAGAAGTTTTAGCAAGGGCGTTTCTAAGCTACGAGAGCCTTAGTAGCCCATTTAGCTCTAATATAATTAGCCCTAGTATAGCGCGTATCCGACTTTATATAAGGGTTTACTTATATATAATAGGAATATATAGGGTTCTTATATTATTTTCCTTAACTAATAGAGGGTATAGGTTAAAATACCTATATAGTATTTCCTAAATTATGCTTATAAACTAGGTGAATTTGTTATAGTCTTTTTGCGAAGGGGCTGCGGCGTAATTCCGAACTTAATAGATCTATATCCTTTAATAGGTATTAGCTTAGGTCCTATAAGGATAGAAACTTTATTATAAGTATTACAGAGGGTTTTAAAATAAATAATGTTATTTAAAATATAAACTATTAATTCTAAATCTAATAATACTAATTTAAATAGCTTATAGTTATAAGCTATTAGAAATACTACTCCCTTAGGTCTAGTTCTTCCTTAATATCTTATTAAGAGTTATTAGTCCTTTATAGAGATCTTTAAATAGTTAATCTTATTTACTAATTCCCCTTTATATTATTCCTTAACTATCCTAGTAATAGCCTTATTTAGGGTCTAATACTCTAGCGCGTTATTAATAAAGATAAATTAATATTTTAATAATAAGTAATAAAATATCGAGCATACTTAAGTTCGGAATTACGCCGCAGCCCCTTCGCAAAAAGACTATAATAAATTCACCTAGTTCTTAAGCATAATTTAGGAAATACTATATAGGTATTTTAACCTATACCCTCTATTAGTTAAGGAAAATAATATAAGAACCCTATACGTTCCTATTACTTATAAGTAAACCCTCTAAATATTACTATATAAAGTTAGATACGCGCTATACTAGGGCTAATTATATTAGAGCTAAATAGGCTACTAAAGCTCTTATAACCTAGAAACGCCCTCGCTAAACCTTCTAGCAAGGTATTATAAAAGCTATTATATAAGATAACTCCTTAACCTAAAAGGTTAACTTTCTAATAAGGTACTAAAGGTATTATAAATATTATTATATAAGAGGTAACTCCTTAACTAAAGAGGTCTTTCCTAAGAGGTTCTTATAGCTAGAAGTATAAGAAGCTCTATTATTATAAGTAGAGCCTTATACCTCTCCCTCTTCCTTATCCTTATCTTTTAACTATATTAGTACTAAACCTTATATATAAATACGCTAAGCTTAAGTAAGGTATACCCTTTAGTATAAATAATATAGAGGGGGTTACTAGAGAGTTTAGCCTTAATATAATTAAGGAAACCCGCTCCTTTATTAACTACTCTATTATATATAGAGAGCGTATTATTAATATAGCCCTTAAGAGGGCTTATTTTAATACCCCTATAGGGGACTTTATAAGGTATAATAATATTAGAGCTAAGTAAGTAAACTTAGTAGTAGAAGTTTAATAGGTTATTATATACCCTATAGAGTAGCCCTTCTTTAAGTAGGTCCTCTATATTACTAAGGTAGAGGTAGCCTAGGCAGCCTAGGCCTATTAGGGCTTAAATATTAATAAGTATAGCTTATACTAACTACTTTAATATAGAGACAGCGTTACTAATAATAGCATAGCTAGTAGATAAAGCGGTAATAGAGGTAGTATTAGCAGCGCAGGTAGTGCGCAAGAGGATAAGTTAATAGTTTTATAGTCTATTAAATAATTAAAAACTATATTATTATTAATATAAAGTTAAAGATCGTGAGGCTATAGGCACGTATAAGTATAGCTATAGTTAGGAAAGGATTACGTAACTAAAGGCTATATATTATTAGGAGGTGCGGAGTTAGAAGGTCTGTTGCACTTAAGTAGGTAAAATCACTATGCAGTGGCTAGAGGCCTCGAGTATACTTTATACTTATTAGTTCCCTTCTTCTACTTATCTTATTAATTATTTAACTTTTTATTAGTTTATCTCTTTCTTAAGTTACTTTATTATTAAAGAGGTTTTAAAATATAATAGGAATATTAGTTATAATTAGCCTAAATACCCCTCTTTTTATAATATATAACTTAGAGCCTATTAGATTAACTATATAAGAGATCTCTCTATATTTACTCTTAATAAGATTAGATAACTTTCAAGTTTTATTATTAATATCCTTCTTATAGGTTAACCTATATATTATTACTGATAGTATAAGGGGTATTTAATAATTAATATAAATAAAGTTATTAAACTATTTTAACTTATTCCTACTCTCTATTATTTTAATAACTCTTAGCTTTAATATAGCTATTTTATATTTTAGAATCTATATAGAGGTTACTTTTTATATTATAATTTTCTCTTTATAGGGGATTTTAAAAACTTTAATATATACTTCTCTAATAGCTTTAAGCTAATAGATTTTATTAATCCCTACCCTTACTCTTAACTAAATAATACCCTTAGTAATTAAGTTCTTTAGAATAAAATAGGTTTAATAATACTTAGGATAAATTATTTCTTAAGTATAATTCTTAAACTAGGTTATAATCTTATATAACTCCTTAATTTCTTTTAACTCTTTCTTACATATTATTATATATATATTATATATATACTAGTTTTACTTTATTATATTATTAAATAATCTAGCTAGCTTAGACTTATTAAGATAGATTTATCCTAAGTCCCCCTAAGTAATTATTTATATAAAGGTTAATAATACTCTTAATTTACTAGAGTAAGTATTTATTATTAAGAAGTTAGCTTTTTTGAAATAATTTTAAAACTTTAGCTTTATTAGAAAATCTTTAGGATAGCTTTAAGATCCTCTTTCTTAATATTATTTAAATTAATATATTCTTATAATTCTATTAACTTAAGCTTATTATATTAGGTTTAATCCTAGTAGAGGGGCTAATTACTTAGATTATATAATTCTAATAAGAAGCTAGAGGCTCTAGAGATATTATAAAAGTAGGCTTATTATAAGTTTATATATTAATAATATATAAGTAAATTTAATATTATAGATTTATTTAAATAGCTTTAATTAGTATTATATATATAAATTAAACTATTAATTATAAAATTATATAATATAGGGTATAGAAGTAACTTAAAATTACTATATAACTATCCTGGTATCTCTATATATAGGTCTAAGTAGAATTTCTACTTAAAACTAGCTAAAGTAGATATTACCTAATTTAGGCTGGATTTCGCGCTGCCTTTGCGCACATATTGTGCTCCACCGCGCGCGCCCAGGGGGTCGATTTAATAGGTGCAGCGCCCATAGAAGGTCGATATTTGTGGAAGGTACTGGACAACGTTTGTGGCAGATGTGTCCGTGGTAGGTGCGTCTTATAACAAGAAGGCACCCAGGTCACGATTTCCGTGAGTTAAGAACGTACCTCTGCCCGGGCAAGCCACAAAAATCGTGACTTGGGATATTTTTTTAACCTACTGTACTTGAGTCCGGAATTACGCCGTAGCCCCTTTGCAAAAAGACTATAATAAATTTACCTAGTTTATAAGTATAATTTAAGAAATATTATATAGGTATTTTAACTTATACCCTCTACTAGTTAAGGAAAATAATATAAGAACCTTATATATTCCTATTACTTATAAGTAAACCCTCTAAATATTACTATATAAAGTTAGATATACGCTATACTAGGGCTAATTATATTAGAGCTAAATAAGCTACTAAGGCTCTTATAGTAATACCCTCGCTAAACCTTCTAATAAGGTATTATAAAAGCTACTATATAAGATAAATCCTTAACCTAAAAGGTTAACCTTCTAATAAGATATTATAAATATTACTATATAAGAGATAACTCTTTAACTAAAGAGGTCTTTCTTAAGAGGTTCTTATAGCTAGAAGTATAAGAAGCTTTATTATTATAAGTAGGGCCTTATACCTCTCCCTCTTCCTTATCCCTATAACTTATAATAAATCCTATTATATCTTAAAAATACTAGCACTAGACTATATATATAAAAACGCTAAGTATATATAAAATACGCCCTTTAATACTAATAATATAAAAAAGCTTATTAGAGAGTTTAGTATTAATATAATTAATAAAACCTGCTCCTTTATTAATTATTCTATTATATATAGAGAGTATATTATTAATATAGCCCTTAAGAGGGCTCTTATTAATACCCCTAGAGGGGATACTTATTATTATATTATAACTAAGTAAGTAAACTTAGTAATAGAAGCTAAGTAGGTTATTATATATCTTAAAAAGTAGCCCTTCTTTAAGTAGGTCCTCTATACTATTAAGGTAGAAGTAGCCTAGGCCCCTTAGGGGTTAGTAAGTATAGCTTATGCTAAATAATAGAGAGAGCGTTACTAATAATAGCATAGTAAAGATAATAACGACTAGCGGATAAAGCAGTAATAGAGGTAGTATTTAATAGTAGCGTAGGTAGTATATAAGAGGAAAAGTTTATAGTTTTATAGTCTATTAAATAATTAAAAACTATGTTATTATTAATATAAAGTTAAAGATTATAAGGCTATCTAGTAGGGTATATATAAGTATAGCTATAGTTAGGAGAGGATCACGTAACTAAAGGCTATATATTATTAGGAGGCGCGGAGTTAGATAGTCTATTGCACTTAAGCAGGTAAAATCACTATGTAGTGGCCAGAGGCCGACCTACTGTACTTACTGCCTTGTAGCCTGGTGCTAGAAGAAGGGGTTAGCATATCCCAACTCACGATTTATAGTATAAAAATCGTGAGCTTTATTTTGCTTCAGGGGTCGACCCGCTACAACTCACTGTACCTTACGTTGCAGCGCTTCAGCCCACTAACCTAAGAGGTTCTGCCTAGCCGCTCCGTTAAGCAGGACTTGCCCAAGAGCACCAACCACCTTAAGCCAAACCCATCCACCCCCTGATGAATTCTGCCTCTCTAGTTCCATTAGTTCTTCATTCGTCTCCACGTTAACTTGCTATCAGGCTTACCCCATGTCGTTAACGTGGTCTATTTTGCCCGACTCGATCCTCGGAATGCCTGTTCCTCTGGTCTTGGCCCGCGTTAGATGACGAAATGCGTCGTGGTTATTGTAATAACTTTAACTGAATCATGCACCCATATTCGACCGCAGGCCTCCATTCGTCGTGCATCTTCGATCGCGTTCAAGGTCCTTGACCGACATGTGCACTGCAGGTGACAACCGTGAGAGCGACTCCTCCCAGCCAAGCAGCCCAAGCCAGCCAAGCAAACCCCCTAGCCAAGGGCAACTGCCCTCACCGTTGATGCGACAGATCCAGGCTTCATTGACCAACGGATCTCAGGCTAAGAAAACGGGCAATAGTGACTCTGCTTAACCTGGCTATGGCCACCCCCCTCGATACTAGACAAGCGTGCGTGGCATTCAGTCCCAGTTACGAATCTCCGCCAGCTTCTCCCTTCGGTTCAGCACCTAGCCGTCCGTCGTGCCCTGCCTGATCTCCTCGTAGTATCGGTCCGCGCCCGGCATGAAAGAAGCCAATGTATATGTTTCGAAATTTGCAGTCCATCAACCGGTGAGCCACCTGGCTTAGCAGCCGCCTCTGTGTGTTTCGAGGTTGACCTTGCAGCGAACGCTTTGGAAGTTGACGATTGCACCGGCTTCGGCCTCGTCTGTGTAGTCGGTCGAGATGTATGTTGCGTCGGTGGCGGCAGCGAGCCGAACTCAAGCGTCTCTGATTCGCTTCTCAGCGGCGACAGCTTTGTGAGAGCCGGGGAGGGCGGCGGAGCTTGGAGGGCTGAAGGGGCCGATGTAGGGGTCGATGCCGACAAAGGCAAAGAGCGTTTGGCGGGGGGTGGGTTTGTTTGTAGTCAGGGATGAGGGATGCGAGGGTAAGTTCGAGGGAGCAGATGTCGGCCATGATTCTTGTCACGTGACGTGGAGTAGGTCGGTCCCCCGGCTAGGTAGACCTCCACTTCAACCCCTGCCTGCCTATAGGATTAGCCTCTCTTCTACATTATACACCACTATACTCAAGAGAGACGTTTATTTACCTATAAGTAGTTAATTCACTATTATTTCATCGTTTATTTACTAAGCCTAGCTCTTTATATAGTAGCATAACCTTTTCTTTATATTTTCTACTTTAATTAATTTTTATTAACTTTTACTATAAAAGTCGACCTCGGATGCGATTATAAAGTCTAAAGACCTTATTTAACCCTACTAATTATAGTAATATTTAGATCGCTTTTAAATAGGGTTTTTAAATCCTAGGCACCTCCCTTTAAAGCTAAACGAGCTTCTAATACCTTCTGCCTAGTCGCTCTAACTAAGATGTAACTATTCCCTACTATATAAGGAGATTCGACCTTATATCTACTATATTAACTAATAAGTAAACTAACCTATATCCGAACTCTCGCTCTAAGATACCCTATAAAAAGACTAACTAGCTACGGGACGCTCGAGGATACTTCCTACTAAAACCTATAATCGCTATAGTAGCTGCGGAGGCGCTAACTATAGTTACTCCGTTAGGACCTATATTATTAACTATCGCTAGTATAGCGCTATTAATAGGCGTTCTAATATTACTAATTATAGTCATAGCCTCTAACTAGGACGCACTTACTAAATTAATACTAAAACGAGCGACTTCCTCTATGCTAAACGCGACTACTACGCCTAATTATATACACGATATAAGCGATCCGCTAGCGACTTCCCTATATTTAATAGATTTAGACTTACGCAGCCCCTTCTTATGAAATTAGAACTTTAATAATACTAGTTAGTAGTCTAAACGGGCTACTACGCCTAGACTAGCTATATAACTACCTCTAATTACTATAATTATAGGGAAAGAACTTTTAGAATAACTAGACCTAGCTAAATAATAAGCTACCTTTAAACCTTCTATATAAGTATGCTAGCTTAGTATAGATACCCTACCTCCTACTTAGTTAGCCCCGCCTCTTTTATAAGACCTAATATCTTCTTCCTAACTATAACTATAAGTCTAATCTCTCTTATAACCTTAATTACTCTTATAACCCTAATTACCTACTTCTATCTAATCTCTATTACTAATAATAAGAAACGAGGTTATAATAAAATAGACTTCTTATATTATAAGAGCCTATCTAGAGGACCTTAGTTCCCTACTATCTATTTTACCTCCCTTACTCCTATCTAATATACCTTTAAGTATCTATTAATAGCTAATAGGCTCTTGAGATATACTACTATTAGATAGTATTATAAGACCTGCTCCTCTATTAGCTTCGCCCTTACTACTATTAATAGATTTAGTACTTATTATAACCTTCTAACTACTTCTTAAGTTTCCTAGAGCTTATTTTAGAGTTAGAGTAGATATTAAGCCTCTAAAACCTCTAGGAAGATTAGTAAGTATAAAGTCTAGTATATAGTATTAAGGATAAGGCTCTATATTAGGTGCTAGGTATAGCCTATAGGTCCTAGATAAGCTAACTTAGCTATATAGTAGTCCTATAGTCCGACCTACCTAACTAGTAGCTAGCCTAGTAATACTAGTTACTAGATAGTAATACCTATTAGACGCTAGGGTCCTCTATATCCTCGTAGATCTCTAGGAAGAAGGCTAAGGCCTATAATAGAAGTAGTATATTACTAATAAATAAGTTAATATAGCTATTAGCGCACTACGAGGTTTAACTCCGAGTTAGTAGGAGGATATTAAGTCCCTCGCTCGATATAACCTCGATAATAGCTCCTTAGCGATCTTAGCTCCCTAAGCTAATTAAATATTATAAGTTATTAATTGCTTTATAAGAGGACCCGAAGTAGCTAATAATAACTCTTAGTTAGACTAAGTATCCCCTCTAAAGTATTATAAAAGCAAGGAGAGGGCTAATTAATAGCCTTCTATACCTTAACTATTATCTTCTTATATATAACTACCTACTAATTCTAATAATAACTAAGGATAGCCTCCCGCCTTTCCTACTAGATATTAGCCTAGTCTTGCCTAGAACTAGACTATATATATACTACTTATACCCTTTCTGCTATATATCTCTTAAATACCCTTCCCTATATAAGGCTATCTAGCTATACTAGCTTAGATTATTCTAACTTATTATCTATCTACCCCTAGAATACTCTTAGAGTAACTAGTTAATTATTATAATTACTATTAAAAGTATACTTCCTATCTTTAAGCTTATACTAATAGCCCTTTTAATAATATATATAATTAACTATAACCTCGTTCCTAAGAGTCTCGTTCTAATAAAGAAAAGCTAAAGCCTGAGATCTTTAGCTATAATAATATAAAAACTCCCGTTTTATTATATATTAATAAGATTAACTACCTAGTAGCTTTATATAGCTCTAAGACTATAGCCCGTGCTATTAGATATAGTATCCTAACTAAGGAGACTAATAGCAGCGAGTAGTTTAACTCTCTACCCTATTATTAACGCCTTAAGATAACCTTAGACCTAGACCTTTAGAAGACCCTGCTCTTAGAGCGTTTTTAAAAGGACTATAGCGCTATACTTATTAAAGCTAACTAGCTTTAATATTCCTTTGCTAATAAAGACTCCCTACCCCTCTAGATATATATCGATTAGAAGCTTAGATTATATAACGAAGTAGGTAAAGTTAATAAAAATAGTTAATACTAACGCCTCGTTCTAGGAATAGATCTAGATCTAGGCGCCTTAGTCTACCTTAGTAGCTATAATACCCTTTAAGATCTCAAATCCTAGATTTCTAGTAAGGAATATATTACTCGCGCTAGTTAGAAATATAATAATAAGCTCTATAAATAGCTTTAGAAGCAACTAGATAACGTGGATAAGTATAAGCGTCATAGCTATAATAACCGACCTAAGGACGAATTCTATTCTAGCTATAATTAACACTATAATAACTATTAGGATAGTAATAATAATAACTAATACTAGGATCTTTATTAGAACCGCTACTAGGACCGCTACTAGGACCGCTATCGAGATTGTTACTAAGGCTAATACCCGGGCTATAACTAAGGATTCCGCAACTTACCTTATAATTAAGACTTCTATCCTCGTTGCGAAGACTAACGGGACCCTTATTCGGGTAATATATAGGATAAGCGTAATAACCCTTATAAGGATAATTCTAACTAACCTAAGGATAAGTAAAACCAGGACCCTCCTTAGTCTAACTAATAGGAGTAGAATAACGATTGCTAGCTACGCGATTATAACGCTAATCGTCCGGCTCGCTATTAAGACTATCCTAATAATAACTACTTTCTACGCCTAGTTAGGGCTTATATTATAACTATAGACCTTCCTAATCAATCGCCTTCTAGATCTCCCTCTCTTACTAATAGCCCTTATTATTAAGATAATAATTATAACTCCTATAGCTCTAATTTAGATCTCGAGTCTTTAAACTTAGTTAGTAACTACTAACTATAGCGAGTAGTTCGCCTAGACTTTACTATAAAGATATTCTTACTACTAGGACCTCTCGCGTTAAGGCTAAACGTAGCCTAAAGTCGTTATAGATAAAAATAGCTTCTACCTCTTATAATACTATTCCTATTAGGACCTAATAATTAATATCTATTATCTCTAATATATCCGTTTAGGTATAGCTAGCCTTATCTACTATTAATAAGATAGATAATACTAATACTCTTATCCCTACTCCTACTAAGAAGCCTTCTCTAGAAAATTCTATTCTATAGGTAGAGGATGAAGGGATAGCTAATATTAGTATCCCGCTTATAATTAACGAGGCTATAGATTAATTAGATATTAAATATATAACTCCTATTCCTTCCTATGCTTATACTAAGACTTATATATTACTAGTAGTTAATAGTGCTTCTTACTATTTTAACTCCTACTCCTACTTAAAGATAGTTATCTATATACCCGCGGGCTTTTATTATATTACCCTACTAGATACTTATTTAGCCCCGTCCCTAATCTACTAGAAATACTTAGAATAATACTACCTAAATGTTAATATTAATCTATATAAGCCTTTTAAGCTTAGTAGTATTAGCTTAGGAGAACCCCTGATTTCCTCTATAGCTACTATTCCTATTATCCTATAAGGCTATAATAGCTATCTCTTTAGAGTTATAAAGTCTATTTATATTACTAACTCTATATCTTATAACTTTATTCTCAGAGGGTATTTCTTATATAAGCACGCCCTTTATATTCGCTAGGGTAATCTATAAGAGAATAACTATCTAGTTATAGATAATAGATACTCTATCCCTATTACCTCGACTATACCTCGTTAACTATTATATTATTATTAGGTATAGGTATATATAGATCGGGACTACGTTCTGCCTCTAGGCTATAGCTTTAATATATTAATATAATACTAAGCCCTACTAGTTACTATATATAGCTATCTCCTTTAGCTATACTCGTTCTCTAATCCTTAATACCTTTCTCACGGTTCGCTTATATACTCTATAACTACTAGTTAAGACTATGCTCTCCCTTTCTCTAATTTTAGCTCTATGCTAATAACTATCTATAAGGGTTAACGCCTAGGATTGCTATAACGGGTTAATATAACTATATTAGTCGATAGTTTTATTATTAATATATCTTTAGCTATTCCTTTAATAGATTTATTAGGCCCTAATAGCCTAGAAGATAAACTAATTAACCTAAAACACCCTAATAGATATCTATTCCACGTTCCCTAAGACTATAACGAAGACCTACTAAATATAGCTATAGATATATCTAATTATTAGGGTTATAAATACTAATAACGCGTTAAAGAGCTTATTAATAAGTTTCGCTCCTTATTTACTCCGGGTATTAGCTAATTTAATAATAGCGTTAATATACCTATCCTATTTAGGGATAATATAGATATCGCCGATCTCTATTAATACCTATATTTCTTATCCTAACGTAATAAAATAGTAATAGATACTATCCTTAACCCGCTATTAGAAGCGAAGATCGTTAAGAAAGTACTACTTAGAGAACCTTATCCCGCTATTACGCCTACCTTTATAGTTTAGCGGAATAATAAACCCTATATCGTTATTAACCTTTAACGAGTTAATACTAAGATATAGCTAGATATATACCCTCTACTACGTTAGGATAAGATTCTTAGTTCTCTTTCTAGCAGTAGTATCTTCTTAGCTATTAATATTACTAAAGGTTTCTTTAACTAACCTATCGTTCCGGAGGATAAATAGAAGATAGCCTTCGTTACTCCCTATTATAGCTATAAATACTTTACTATTATAACTATAGGTCTCGCCTCCTTACCTGCTTTCTTCTAGCACTATATAGAGTATCTATTTAGACCCTACCTCTAGTAGTTCGTATTAATATATATTAATAATATTATTATATACTTATGGACGAAAGAGGACTACTTAAACTACCTCTAGCTAGCCCTCGCCCTCCTCTAGAAATTAGGATACTATCTCTTACTATCTAAATACTACTTCGCCTAGCTAGGACTTAAGGCGCTTAGATACTAGGTATTATATTTAGGACTTAGTATTATATAGTAGAAAATAGAAGCTATCTTAGCCCTGCTAATACTAATTAACCTCTAGGAACTTAAAAGCAGTCTAGGACTTATAGGCTACTATTATAAATTTATCTTTAAGTACGCCTAGATCGTTAACCCTTTAGTTAAGATGAAGATAATAAGCTTCTATAACTTACTACTAAAAAACCCTTAACGAGACGCTTTTATAGCGAGATATTAGCTACCCCCTCTACTTATAGTATCTAATAATATATTAGTAGCTAAGAAAATATAACGAATTAAGGAGAACAAACGACGTTAGTAAGTCTAGATAGTAGCTACTAAAGCCTAGGATTATATTAAACGTAAACTAGCCTATACTATAGACCGAGCCTTCCTAGATTACTCTAAGCCCTTTATACTTTATATTAATAGTAGTTAAAAAGGCCTTAGAGCAGTACTATACTAAGAGTAGCTAGATAGTAAGATACGACCTATTCTTTTTCTATCTCGCACGCTCTTACCTATAGAGGCAAACTATATAGTTACTAAGATTAAGATACTAGCCTTAGTATAGTCCCTTTATAAGCTTAAATACTATCTAGATAATAATAAGATTTATATCCTATCTAACTATACTGCTATATATAATACCTTCTAGACCGTTAGGTCTAGTAAACCTAAGGGATACTACCGTTTAGTTAACTAGAAGCTTATACTTGCTAAATAGATAGACTATATTATAATTTAGTATTAACCTAGCTATAGGTATATTAATATAGACGCCCTCTTATAACTACTAATCGCAAAACCTCTACCCTATATATTACTTATAGATAATAACGATAATAATATAGATTAACCCCCGGAGCCTCCTAAGCCTTCTCCTAAATTATTAATAAAGCCTTAACCTAATTTCTTATTAAAGAAAGTCTAGGTTAATACTTTACTAACTACTCTGAAATATTAACTGCATTATCTAGTATAGAACGTCTAGATTAGTATATAATAGACCGCTCGATTATAAGCTAAGAAAGTAGTATTACTACTACTTAGTACCCCTAAAGCGCCCCTAGAGATAGATATCTAGTAAGATATTATTACTATCGATTTAGTACTATCTAATAACCTTTGTTCTAAGATTCTTAAAGTACTCCTATTAGACCTAACCTTCTGCTATATTTATAACTTAATAATCCGAACTAGTAAATAGACCTTATATAACTTCGCTCTTAACCGGACTAAGCTTCTCTACCTTAATAATAGTAACGAGCTCCGCTTATATATCCCACGGATAGCTATACTAGATATCTATAGGGTAGCATATAATAATAGGGCTTATATTAGTATTAGATAAACGTATAACTTCTTATAGAAAAGCTACTTCTTCTAGGGTATATAATAAGAATTATAATTATATATTATATATTACCTGGAGTGCTATAAAGCTAAACCGAACTAAAATATATCCTATAGCGACCTTATACTAGTTAAAGTTCTACGTGTCCCTCTCTCTGCTATTTATCTCGATTTTATTGCTATATTACCTATATCCGCCTAAGGCTATAATATAATTCTTTTCCTTATAGATAAGACTTCTAAATTCACTAAAGGGCTCGTTAGCTATACTAACTAGACCTTAGAATAATAGGCGATAGTATATATCCGCTTAATCTACCTAGATTAGGGACTACTAGATGTTTTTATCTCTAACGTCGACCCGAAGCTTATTTTAATACTATAGATCTCGCTTTATAAGGCTACTAATATTTAGCTTAAAGTCTTAGTAGTATATTATTATTAGGCTAATAGGTAAGTCGAACGATCTATATAGATAATTATTCACGCCTTCTAAGCGATTATTAGTTCTTATCTTAACTATTCTAATTAGGAGGATATCCTACCCCACGTTCTTACCTGCCTTAATATATCTATTTTAGCGACTACGTAGTATATACCCTACGAAGTCCTTTTTAATAGACTAGTAAAATCCTTCCTATTACTAACTTTATAACTAGCAATAGACTTTAGCTCCTAATAATATGAAATCCGCTAGGAAGTTTAGGAGGTATATTAAATCTCCCTAGCTAAGATAAAGATATACTATAATAAGAACTATTACTAACTACTTACGCTTAAAGCAGGCGATATAGTCTATATTAAGCTTATAAAGAAAGGGTAACCTAGATATTACCTTAATAGTTAGACTAAGTTCTCTTATACCTAGGAAGGACTATTTGAGATTAAAGAAGTTATTAACCTACTATACTACTATATTTAATTACTATCTTAGCTTAAGTAGTACCCTGAAATCTCTATTAATTATCTTAACCCCGTCTAGACTAACCTATTTAAATATCCTAGTTAACTACTAGGACTATTATAATAAGGTAGCGAGGAAAAGTTTATTATTAAGCAAATTCTCGCTTATAATACCTATAATAGAAAGCTTTACTATTATATTAAATAGTTAGGATATCTAGAACTAACCTAGTAACCTACTAACCTTATTAAATAAGACGTACCTAACTTAGTCTATAACTACTATTAAGCGTGCTATATAAAATAGCGCTATTCGCTTAAGGTATAGATATAATAAGATAAGGTACCTTCCTATTAGAAGTTTATATCTATATAAGTATTCTATATCTCTTATATCTTTTCGCAATACGTACTCTTTACCCTAGTTTATTAGCTATAGATAGTTAGGTTTAGATCTCCTCCTTATTAGTCCCTAAAAAAAAAATTTCTTCCTTCTTAAATAATAAATAACTATTATAGACCTACTTTTACTACCTTCCTTCCTCTACTCCTACCTTTATATAACTTCCCCCCTCTATTTATTTACCTCTACTTCGAATTTTCGATTTTTTACTTATAACTTCTATTTCTCTTTCCTCCTTAGGAAAAATAACTAAACTTAGTTACTCCTCCCTAACTTTAACTAAACTATTTATTATTATCTATTACCTATTATAATCCTTCTTCTATTATTAAAACCTATAGTATTTTCCTATTAGAACTCCTAGCTTATATATTATAATAGAATCTAGCGGATAAAACTATAAGGCTTGCGAAGCTAAGCGACCTAGTTCCTATTCTTCCTCTTAGAATCCCCTTATTATTTATAATACTAGACTCCCTAGCCCTGCCTAAGAGTACTTAGACCTATTCCTCTATTAGGAAGCAAATAACTATACTTATTAGCTTTCCCCTAATTATTTTAGCCTAATAGCTAAGTATTAACATTCCTAATCTATCCTCTATAGAGATACTCCGTCTTAAGAGCTAGAATCTAACGTCTAGGATAATTAATAGCTAAGCGCTAATAATTAAGCTACCTAGCTATCTAACGCCTAGGATAACTAGTAGGTTATTACTAATACCTAAGCTAAAGATAACTAGTAGCCTCCTATTACTACCTAGGGTTAGGATAATTCTAACTAGTAATCCTAAGATACCTAGTAGCCCCCTGCTACTACCTAGGGTTAGGATAATACTAACTAGTAGTCTATAGATAATAGCTAGGGTAATACTATAGGCTAGTAGTCTACTAATAACTAATAGATAGCTAATAATAGCTAGAGTAACGTTAAAGTAATCTAGATAGAGGACTACTAGGAAATTAACCCCTAGGAAAATAAGGTAAATTATAATAAGGACCTTCCTCTATATATCTACGTTAATATAGATTATTATAAGGGTAAGCTCCCTAAATTTAAGGCGGCACTTAAGGTACCTAATACTATAATACTTATTACTAACCTAGTAGAGACTATCCTCACTAAGCCTAGGAGATATACTATAGCTAATATCTCCGCTACTAGTATACTTTCTATCGACATATAGCAGATCGTATAGGAAAACTAAGATATATAATTAGAATTACTTAAGATTACTTACCTTCTAGGATCTACTAAATATATCTTAGGATACCTCCTAGCTACCCTTATTAGAGCGGGATCTTATTAGTCTAGCGCGTATATACTTCTTATATTTATTAAGTCCCTCACTTTACCTAGCGAAATTCGCATTTTATATCTCTACTAAGTTAATAGTAAGCGTTTTTATTTCGCTAAACTTAGAATCCCTACCTATGCTTATACTTCCCTACTAACTATTAAGAACGTTAGTTAGAATAATCCTACTTCCTTATCCCTAATACTAGAAGTTAATAAACTCTATAATTATCTTGCTATTACTATTATAGCTAATCGTAGATAAATTTAGTTAACCTTAGTATACCTAACTACTAATAATGCTCCTACTTAAGCACGTCTAGACTAATAGCGATAGAATATCCTTAGAGATAATATTAATATAAAGCTTATAATCCTGCTTATCCCTTATTAAGCTACTTTCTCCTACTATTTCTCTATATTCGCAGATAACGTCTAGAACTTCTACTAGGATAAATCCTTACCCTAGAAAATAGTATTAGCCTACTTCTAAGACTATAAGAACCTATAGCAGCTTAATTAGAAGATAATTAATATTAGCGTTAGTAAACTATATATACCCGCGCCCGCTTAATTAGTCTTTCTTAACGATATATCCCGAATAGCAGCGATATAGGTTTCTAGCTATAAGGAATTTAAAGTTAATAATAGTAGTATAGTAGACTTAGTAGATACTATATTCTCTAATATAGTACTCCTACCTAATATCTACTCTATATAGCTCTCGTAAGTAGAGTAATATAGGGTAATACCTAATTCTACTATTTAGTAATACCTCGGCGTTATCTTTATAAGCCTGAACTTTAATAAGTTTATATTTCCTAATATTAGCTTATTATTTAAAATTTCCTTCCTAGATATAGCCCCCCTCTAGCTAAGAGACCTCCTACTAGATAAGAATAATAGTAATATACCTACTTATTACGCTCTTAATTACCTTATTTTAAACGCCCTTAAACTTTCTAATAAGTATAATATAGCGTCCTATAAAGCTTCTAATAATATATAGGAAGAGGTAAAGTAAGATAGGGATATTAATATAATAGAAGTTATCTAGTAAATACTACCTAACCTATTACTTATTATAATAACTAAGGACCTCCCTAAGAATATACCTTAAGAGGATATTTAAATCCTAGTAGCTACTAATCTCCTCTATAAATTCTTCCCTATTTATACTAATAAAGATATATAGCTTAATGCTCTACTAGAGAACCTTAGCGACGCTAGACTTATTACTCTAGGCTATAAGATAGCACCGAGCGTATAGGCTACTTATATTCCCCCTCCTTCGGAAGGCTCTATTAATACTATTTATATATTTATTCGCATACCTTACGAAAGGGGTTAGCTAATTCACTTATAAGCCCTACTAGCCTTTTTTCCTTCTAGCTAATCTAATATTAAGCTTTTCTACGAGGGCTATAGCCTCGAGTTAGTTATAAGTAAAGCCTCTAAAAACCCTATAACCTTATATATTAAGCCTATCTAGACTATAGTTAAGGCTAAGATATTAGCTATATCTTATATAGTAATAGCACCTAATATTACCTTCTATAGTATTATCTAGTATTTCACTTCTAAGTTTACTACTATATACTATTATAATATATATAAGGAATTACTAGCGCTCTATAACCTTAAGCTCTAATTACTATATAATTAGCTAGAGAATACCCTATAACGCTACCTAGCTTAAATACTCGCTTTTACTAGCAGCCTAGGCTCTAGTAAGACTTTAGTAATACTTAATATAGTAGCTATACTTAGTAAAGATAATTCTTTTAAGGCTATCTAGATATTATATTCTAACGAACTCTATAATAATACTATTCTTAAGCTATAATAAGCTCTAGACCTCTATAAAGGTATTTACTAATTCTATACTCTCCGTGCTATAATAATAGCTATTATAAATTACTACTAGGATAATATTAATAAAGTCTAAACTAGTATTAAAGGCGCTATCTCCACGATTACGAAATCTATAGATATAATAGATTAATAGAGAGAATAGGATAAACCCCTTAAAGATCTAAACTCCCTAGTAATATAATACCTTTTTGCTATAGAGTAAAGTTAGAAGATTAGAGAAATAAAGTTTAATATATTATTTAAACTAAAGTCTAAGCCTAGATAGACTAATAAGGAGTCTCTATTAGTATAGGGATAGGTTATAGAACTTATTAGATCCGTCCTACCTAATATTAAGGTAATAGTTATAACGCTATATACTATTATAGAATATATATAGTATATCGCTAGTAACGACTAGTAGCTAGATATTATCTTTATTAATAAGGCAGGCTATATACTAGAAGCCTAATACTAGATAACCTTAGCCCGCTACGAACCTAAGCTCGTTATTATAACTAGGGATACTACCTAATTTTAGCTAATATCTAAGGTATATAATACTAAGGGCTTCTAGACCGCCTTCTCCCCTTAGTATATAACCTTACTCCTCTCCTATATAGAAAATACTAGCGCTCTAAATATATCTTTCCGCATTAACCGATAGAATTATAGTAAGATCGCTAAATAGGCCGCAGAGAACCTTTATAACTAATAGATAGCTATTATTAATACTACTAGTAATATTATTAATTTCTTTAGAGACCTAGGTAAGAAAGTCCTATACCTTAATAAACTATTAGTTAATTCCTTTATTATTAATATAGTTAAAGGTAATAAAAGATAGGCTAGTACTTCTAAGGTTAATAAAGCTAATTAAAACTATATCTTCTATATAATTCTTACTCTCTTTACTAAGGGTTTTCTATCTACCCTTAACCTAGAATAATAAGGCGATATAATTATTATTATTAGCTATTCTAGCTAACTAATACTCTATAACTATAAATAGGCTAGGTTTACTATAAATAAATTTATTAAGAGTAAAATTAAGTTTAGAATAGTAGATAACTCTATATCTATAGAAGCTAATATTATTATTTTTAATACTATCCGCACTAACGCCTTAGGATTCCTTAATAACTTACTATATATAGTAGTTACTACTACCCGAGCTAGAGGTATAATAATTATAATTCTTAATGCTAAGAATTAGACTAAGAGAATAGGTAGCAAAGCACCTTAATCTAGCTTTTCTAAGGTTAACCTTATCCTCTACTACTAGAATTAGTACTAGAGGCGAGACTATACTACTATAACTCGACCTAGACTAAGCTAAGGCTATAACTTTATCTATACCTACTATAACTATAATAGATATATCGCTATAGACTATAGTAAAGCATCCCGGAAGCGTATAGATAAAATAAAGAAGCTAGATATCGCACGCTTTAATAAGTGCTATCTTTAGAAAGGCTCCTATTACGATTTCTATTGCTTCCTACCTCTCCCTATCTATAATACCTTTAATATTTATTACTAGGGCTATAAGGATAAGGCTAGGGAACCCTTAGAACCTACTAAGTAAAGCTAGTAGCTTGCTATTATATATATACTAGTAGGAATAAGACGTATACGAGCTTAAATCCGATCTAATATTATTACTAATTAGCTTACTACTAGTAAAATAGTTAACGAGGCGAAAATTTCAGCGCATAAGAACCTATAGAAGCAAGTTTAGGCCGCCTAAGTAGCTCTTAAGTAAGCTAAGCCTAAATATAAGCTTGCTAAAGCTAAACCTACTAGTATAGGCGTAATAGTTCTAGAAACACTAGCTACTAATAAGACTAATAATAATTACTAATAAGATAATTAATAAGGCGAGCAGGATTATAACTAATAACTAGGATATAATAATAATATATAGTAACTATAGAGGAGTAGGGGGATATAGACTAGAATAAGGATTATATAGGACTAGAATAATTAGATTAGACTTAAAGATAAATATAAATATTAAGAATTATAGGATAGATATTATAAATTATAGATTAAAATATAATATTAGATTATAGGGTTTTTATATATATATAACGAGGACGTTGCTTTTTTTAGATAGGGGGCTATTATATAACGTAGAGTAGGTTAGTCCCCCGGCTAGGTAGACCTCTACTTTAACCCCTACCTGCCTATAGGATTAGCCTCTCTTCTATATTATATACTACTATACTTAAGAGAGATATTTATTTGCCTATAGGTAGTTAATTCACTATTATTTCATCGTTTATTCGCTGAGCCCAGCTCTTCACAATTCTAGCAGCTATAAAAGGTCAGCCTCACTGCGTTTTAACAATTAGGTGGATGAAAGAACTGGGCGTACTATCGATGTCGCTGGCGCTGGCGGGAACGCTGGGAGTTGGGGGAACGTCCTCAGGCAACGGTGGAGGGGGCTTTTCGGACTAGCTAAAGTAGAGGAATGGAATGATTGTGGCGGCGATTATAGCCCTAATAAAATATCTGCGGCGAGCGTTGTTGGACGATGGGTCTGGTTTCCTCGGGTTTAGGATCGGGCTGGAGTCGAGGCTGTGGTAGATACGTACGTTGAGCGGGCAGCAGCTGCTGGTAGTTGCGTATCCCGTAGCCCTCGCTTGCTTTGGCTTGGAGTGTTGGGATCCGCATCTCGACCAGCGAATCCATGGGCTGTTCCTCCTGGTCGTTGACTGGCGTCATTAGTATTGGATAGACAGCTCTCGCGGACAGGATCATGCGTGACTCACTTGGTTGATCTTTGCTGGAAATCCACCTTATTCATCCGACACGTCCTGCATAACAGCTTGAACTATATTGATCCCGGCCTGGAAGTAAGTCCGCCTTGTCCAGCAGCAGTAGCCCTGTGGCATTGCGGGCACCTATCGACTTCCTTTTAAGAGTCACTGCGTTGCTGAAAGTTCCAACCCCTTGGATAATGTCGTCAATGCCCTTGAAGCCTTGCCCTGTCTCTTCTGAGGCTCTCGAGGTACGCCTCACGCCTGCCCCGAGCGTGGTTAGCGATTCCTCTAGCTTATCCAGCAGAGCTTTCGTTGTGAAAAAATGTCTTGGGAGCTGCTATTCAGCTCTGCAAAGTTAGCTGGGAGCCGCCAGGGGCCCAAAGTACCTTTCAGGCTCATGATCGACTCAAGCTTTGAGCCTCTGATCTAGGCTTTCGAGAGCATTACGGTGTTGTTGATAGCAGTTGTCGAAGTTCGTTTGTTGGTCTGGTCGAGGCCGCTGCGCATCTGGTATGCGCCGGTCAAGGCGTTGGTTGCTCCAAACCCGCCCGGTCACTACGCCTGCGATTCCCAGGTCGCCTAAGACGGAGATTTCACGGGCTAGTGCGCCGGCCGAAGCAGACATGTAGGACGTGTTAAGGACCAGTAACAGGTGACATAACGGAAGTGGTGCGATGTGGTATATTGTTGGGAAAGGTGTCGAGCAAAGATTGCCGACGCTAGCTGTTGATATAATGGCACGTTAGACGTGGGTGGATCTGCAAAGGTGGGAATTGAACTGAACCGCTGCGAACAGAGAAGAAACGACAAGTAGACACACGGGCCTTTCTCAATGCCTACTCTTAGTGAAAATAGCTAAAGTACACATTTAACCTATATATAAGTCGACTACCGAAGTTTCGCCGTACCGTATAGTATGCTTATAGGGTCCTTAAGAGCACCCCCTTCGAATTTATATAATAATACGGTCTATAGTAGAAAATTTATAGCTTTTAAGGGGTTAAATAGGGGTAGTATATACTAAGATTTATATAAATCGAGCATTCTATAGTCTAGAGTTAGTATAAGGGTTACTAGTGAAAAATACTACTTAAACGGGTATAGTCTCTTGAAAAATGAATTTTTAAGTCATTTTTAGGGCGCTAGACCGTACCGTGGACCGTACCGCGAGTTGTCGATCACACCCTTCGTCTATAGTAATGCTAGTATGCGGCTGCGACAAGCAACAACGATGGCGACGCTGGGTTATGAGCACAACTGCATTGTTGATCCTGGAGCCGGGCAACCCAAGCTCGTAAGCCGATTTCATCCGTCGTTGTTTGGACGTACGCGGGGGGCAGGACTTCTAAAACGAGGGTTCCTGTCGCTATTGTTATCGGGAATAAAACGAAGGTCAGAGTCTCAGGAACTGTAATTGAAATGTTTATTACTATAAGCAAACTCGTTAATGTCGTGGGGCGGAGAGACGTACGACTCGCTAATATATGAAGACATAATGCCTGGAATGATGATCCCCTCTAACTGTAGCAGCGAGAGCTGGTCAATCACCCGGTGGTGGCATGCAGTAAACTCGTCTTCTTTTATGTATATGCTAGCCTCGTTATTTGCAGAAGACCAAGGACTAGATCTAAATCTGCACTAAAAAGTCCGGATAGTATAAATGTGTTTACAAGCCCCTCACAAAGCTAGGACTGTCTTCGTGCTTCAGGGTCTGTAATTAGGAATAATGGTTCCCCGACGATATATTGCTCTGCATTGTACGGCTACGGCCTACAGCTGGCTGGGTGGTTTCAGCATACAGATCATATAGCAACCTGGAATCCAGGCTTACATACCTCGCGAACGGCCTCCGGAGCAAGTTAGCGACCCAAAACCAAGTTATATTAAGACGTATTTCCCTGGATCACGCTGGTGGTCACTTAGAGACGCACTGCAAGACAGCATACTAAGGCTCCTTTAGAGAGTGCAACACAGGAATAGAGTCGAAAAGCAAAAGCATTAAGCCTTGCCTCACCCGCTACAGTCACATAGAGATAAGGCCCCCCTTACCGGGGCGAGAGTGCAACGCCTCCCATGGACAGTTCTTCCGAGACTATGTGTAGCAAATGTGAGCAAGGCGGAGCATTATACCTATCGAAATAGGCAGACAACCCTATTCCCAGCACCTGGTAAGGAATACTGGGCCTTCCATACTACATAGAGGCATCCAGCCGGCGAACTCGAACTCGTGAGCCAC
This sequence comes from Colletotrichum ledebouriae, assembly GCA_036785755.1. Classification (NCBI taxonomy): domain Eukaryota; kingdom Fungi; phylum Ascomycota; class Sordariomycetes; order Glomerellales; family Glomerellaceae; genus Colletotrichum; species Colletotrichum ledebouriae. The sequence continues at coordinate 1,982 of JAVHLU010000281.1, read as the reverse complement.
TTATAGAGGTTAGCTTATGTAGGTCAGCTTCGTCACACATATGACCACTAGGCCATATTCTTGCTGGTAGTGACAGGGAAGGCGAGCGACTTGTTCAAGAAGCCAGTAGCAGGGCTAGGCGCGAGGGCAGGGGCAGGAGCGGAATGTAGTGCGGGAGCGGAATGTGAGGAAGGAACGAGTGCGCGACAGCTGGAAGGAAGACTGCATCACACAGGGGAAAGACCTCCCCCAGCGAGGGAGGTAGGTAGGTACGCATGACATCTATGGGGCGACTCTCCCCGGGAAGGAACGGGAGGGCGCAACGCAATAGATGGGTGTAAAGAGCACTGAGCCGCGACTGCTTGTTCTATTAGCAACGGGTGCTGTTGAGCGGCTGCACAGCACGTTAGATGTTGATTCTAAGTTGCCCTGCGCACCCTTTTTCACCACACAGACCCTTCAACCCACATTGCATGAGTGAGCAACATTCACCCCAGCAAAATCCACTTCATAGCGATGGGCACAGTTGGCAGATTTTGATTCAGGCAGAATCTGCTATCTGGTGACTGGATTAATATTTACTTAGGTCTGCTAATGCCCCCGCAGCTAGAATAAACGGATGATCGGAACGGCTTTAAAGGGTAAAAAGGCTGCTCGTCGCGGTTGGAGTTCAGCATCATGGCTGCTTAACTATTGGTGTTCGATATCTTAAAAGTCAAAAGCCCGTTGGAAGCCTGAGGTTGATAAAGGCGAGGGTGGCAAAATTGTTTGACTAAACTCGGTGTTATTATGACGCCTTCCCTGCTTCTTTCGGTCTATTATGGCTAGCATAGAAAACACTACGTCTTTTAGACGGTGGTATCGAGACTATCGGATCTTTGGGCTCAGTCTCGCCTTCGTGTGCAATATTTATCTCAAGCTAGCATGAAGTTCACCTAGATAGATATGAAGAGCTTCAATTAAACAGCTATAACTCTCCTTTGAAAACAATTCTAGCAATGGCATAAGGTAGTAGGCCTCACCGGAAGCATTCCATGCCTCATGGTCGTTAATCATAACATCAACTGGCACCATTGACGGAATTAGAGCCCCGTGCCCCATCTCTCAGTCTGGTAAATGCTCGTACACGGCAACTTAGCCCTTAAACAAAACATTCGTGACGGCCGTGCTACCCATCTGCAAGCAGGATATCGCGGGCGTTGGCTTTCATGGCCTCGAATCTCCTGCCATTTGGTTGACATCCTGTTTGGAATGAGGCAAGGGGCGAGACATTAGCATGCTTACAACAGACAAGTGCCATTACCAGGAAGACCACGAATGAAGTGCGTGGGCGTTTTCCGTCCAAGCTCCTCCTGGATATAATCAATAGGTCTGATATCGCCAGGTGGTTCTTAGTATTATCTCTTAACTTCTATTGATAGAAACCCTATTATTGAATAGATAATTATAATACTTTAAGTACTCTTATTTAATGAATTAACTTTTAATACCTACTAATAGTATTAATAATATATCTTCTTATATTTTAATTAAACCCTCTATATTTAGTTTTCTTATTAGCTGAAAATAATAGCTGTTTAGAAACATAACTAGAAAACTTAGGATTCCAACATAAGAAATATTAATTTAAATAATAAAGAAGATACTCCCTAAGAATAGCTAAAGCTTTAATTAAGATATCAAAAATATTGAGCTCGGAATTACGCCGCAGCCCCTTCGCAAAAAGACTACAACAAATTCACCTAGTTCGCAAGCATAATTCGGGAAATACTATATAGGTATTTAACCTATACCCTCTACTAGTTAAGGAAAACAATATAGGAACCCTATATATTCCTACTACTCGTAAGCAAACCCTCTAAATATCATAAAGTTAGACGCGCGCCGCACTAGGGCTAATTATATTAGAGCTAAATAGGCTACTAAGGCTCTCGTAGCCTAGAAACGCCCTCGCTAAACCTTCTAGTAAGGTACTATAAAAGCTACTATATAAGATAACTCCT
>JAVHLU010000280.1:0-71634 GCA_036785755.1 Colletotrichum ledebouriae | reverse complement strand
TTCCTTAACTAGTAGAGGGTATAGGTTAAAATACCTATATAGTATTTCCCGAATTATACCTGCGAACTAGGTGAATTTATTATAGTCTTTTTGCAAAGGGGCTGCGGCGTAATTCCGAGCTTAATAAAGTAGAGTAGTAGTTAATACTCTATAATAACCTTAAAACGCTAGGTAAGTATAGAGAGTTTAGCTCTCTATTTTTTTAGTACTAGGATAATTACTATTATCTTATAGTTATAAATAAAGTAGTTTATCTCTATAAGCGATATAGCTTTTAAGAAATAGGCTATAAAGTATTATAGATTATTATTAGGTTATTATTAGAGGAGGGTAGTATTATAAATAGACTTAGAGGCGTTTATCTTAACTCGGGTTAGTATCTCAGGCTTCTAGTAGCATAAGATAGGGGCTAATATTAGGGCCTCTTTTAGTATTGTAAACGCTACTAGATAGTTATTATTAAAATTAAAATAAGAATCTTTAACTATAAGCCTAGTAAGTAGTTAAGCGATCTTTTTATAGTTTATAGTAAATTATTAGTAGAAGTTATAGAACCCTAAGAAGGATTAGACGCTACGTACTATAGTTAGTAGTTACTAGTCCTTTATTATAGAGACCTTATTAGGGTTAGGGCTAATCCCTTTAGTTATAATAATAAACCTAAGGTAGCGCGTTATAATTACGCTAAATTCGCACTTCTTAATATTAGCTTAAAGCCCTGCTTAGTATAGCTAATTAAGGACTTTCTCAACGTGCTCTTTATACTAGAGGGGGTTCTCTTAGTAAACTAGGATATTATCTATATATATTTTATAGAAGTTATCTAAGTATTCTATAAGCGTGTTACTTATATATTATTAGTATATTACTAGGCTATTATAGAGCCCGAAGGGTAGAACCTTATACTTATAGGAGCTATAATAGGTGCGGAACGTTATTAAGTCTCTTAAGTTAGAGTAGATACGAATTTAGTAGAACGCTTAGCAGATATTGATTTTTATAAATACTTTAGCTTAGCTAATTTAGCTTAGCGTTTTATTAATTAGAAGTAATAGGTACTAGTCCTTTTTAGTAAACCTATTTAGCTTCCAGAAGTTAATATAAAACCTTAGGTAACTATTAGCTTTTTAAATAAATAGTATTAGGGATACGAATAGAGCGTTACTTAGTATTATAAAGCCCTTCTTTAGGTTCTTAAGGAGGTATTATTAAGTAGCCTCAAGTTCTAGTAATAACTACTTATATAATAAGTAGAAAGTTAGCTACTTCTTCGCACTTAGCTCTAGTTTAATTTAGTAGTTATAAGAGCAGTAAGGAGGTAATATATTACTAGTAGTTTTATTAAAGTAATCTTTCTAGCTCTAGAGGTATAGTAGAAGCCTCTTATTAATTAGGCGTTAGTTTTTAGCTTTATTAACCTCTAGTAGGCTTATGCTTTTTTCTTCTTCTTCTCGCTTATTAGTATTCATTAAGTCGAGCTTATATAGCGATATAGAGCTTAATTTAATATTAGCACGCCTTAGGTTCCTCTCGAACCCTATAGTACTAATAACCGCTATATTAAGGTCCTTCTTTACTTACTAGGCCTCGAGGCTCAGGGGTTTAGGCTTCCTATATAATATAGGCTAGGCTTAGTTAGTAGTTAGCGCTCCTTTTAATATTATATTTATCTTCTATAAGTTATTATTATATCCTAAGTCCTTAGGCGTATTACTTTACTATAGGATCTTTATAGGGTTTTTTAGCTTACTTCCTATAGCTTTTTAGGCGTTATAGAGCTACTCCTTAGCTTTAAATATAGCTTAATAGCGTTCTATATTAAGTTAATACTTAATATCGATTTTAGTAGGTTAAAGGAGGTCCTTAGCGTCCTATATAATTAGTTAGGGGAGGTCCCGGGCTATAGGGATATTACTTAGCTAGTATAAGCGCTAATAGCATATATCTATACTAATATTATAGTAATTAAACTATAAGTAGCTAAGGATAAGGTTATATCTCCCTATATTAAGTTAGAGGAGGGGTATTTATATTAATTCTTAGCGGTCTATATATATATAAGTTATCTATACCTTAGTTATAGTATTTAATAGCTTGCTATTAAACCTAGTAGCTAGGATAGGATATTATAACTTATTATATTTAGTATAATAAAAATCCCTTAGTAAGGGGGTTATATAAGTAATTATAAAAGCGTAGCTATTTATTTTAGTATTAAGAAGGGCCTTAAGATAAATACTATATCTATTATAAACTAGAACTAACTTTTTCTCTAGCGGTTTACTACTAATTAGTTATTATAAGTTAATAGATATTATTACTAATTACTAATCTCTTTAGGTCTCCCCTAGTAAGGAGTCTGCTTTTACTAGGGGCTCTAGTTTTCTACTAGCTCTAGGTTACTACTAGTAGCTTTAGTAGGCTTAGTAATACTTATAGTAGCTTTAGCCCTTTTATAGGGGTAATCCCGCGAGGTATAGCTAGTATTACTATAGATAAAGTACGCGCCCTAGTTATAGAGCTTCTTATATAGAGCCTTAGGGATATAACCCTAGTTAGTGCGGGCTTAGGTAGAGGGGTTTCCTCTACTAGAGGGTTCGGCGCGGGCTACTAAAGTAGAGCCTTATATAGCGGTTTAATTAGATAAGTAGGTATTAGAAGGCGCTATAATATAGGCTATAATATAGACCTAAGTAGTATAATCCTAGAAGTTAAGGGCGCTATTTATATAATAAACGGAGTACTAGTTCTAGAGGGATATAAGTAGCTTCTTATAGAACTTCTAGCGCTACTAAGACTCTAGGAACTTAGCTTTATAAGTAAGCTTAGTAAAAGTAGCTTATTTAATATAGATATTTTTTTAAATAAGATAGTAAGAGTATTAAGCTTTATCTAAGCCTCGTTATACTAAACTAGGTTAATAAAAATACCTTTTAGCTCTTTAATAAGCTATTCTATTATAATAATCTAGGGTAAGTCTCTTAAGAGGAGAGGGGATAAGATATTATAAGTAGTTCCTCCTAAGCGTAAGAGTATATACTTAAAGCGTTAGGACTTATTATAATACTCTCTATTATTAAGGTATATTTTAATATAAAAGAGCTAGGTATTAAACTTTAGGTATTTAGAATTAATACTCTTAATACCTATAAAGATAGGGACTTTAGGTATCTTAGTAGCCCGGGTATTATTACTACTAATAGTTAATAAGGGCGTGCTAAAGCAAACCTAACTCTTAAGGTATATTATTTAGTTAAGGATCGCTTAAAGCGCGGCGCTATAATTACTATAGGGAGGGTTCGTAAGGGGAGGTATAGTAGTTATATTACGTTTAAAGCGCTAAAGTAGGGCCTTATTAGTATCCCTTACCTTATCCCGCTCCTTAGTAATAGTAATAATATTATATTAAGCCTAATTATACTCCTTATAGTAACGCCTAAGTATAATAGACTACTTAGCGTTATTACTAGTAGCATAGGTATTATCTAAACGCTCCTAGAGCTCTTAATTCTTATATTCCAGGTAGAGGGTAGTATTATATAGTATATAAAGGTTATTACTTATAATAATATATCTAGTATATAAGGCTTAAGACTCGGTACCTTAAGTAGCTCTCTTTATAAGCTAGTCTTAAATCTAGGTAAGGGTTAACTTAGGGTTATTCTAGAATAGCTATATTATATTATTAAGAGTAAGGGTAATCTTCTAGCCCTCGCCTAGATAATTATTATTAATAATAAGGAGGTTAGGGAACTTTTATAATTTAGTAATAATACTCTAGGCTAAGCTCTTATATCCCTTAGTATTAAGGTCTATAAATAGGCTTTTAATAAGCTACTTATATATAGGTTTATTCGGGTTAAAAACCTTTAGGTCCTCGCGCAGGGGGGTATTATAATTAGGTAGTATAGTATATTAGCGTCGAAGGGCTTTAATATAAGGCTCTAAAAGCCTTCTAGTATTAAGTATAAGCATAGTTATAGCTTTATAACTATAGCTAGCTAGTCGGGTCTTATTTAGTATATTATTATAAGGTAGAGGGGGGGTATTAATTAAATTTAGGTTAGTCGGGGTATAGATTAGTTAGCTTAGCGCTTAGTTAGGTACTATACTTACGTTAGTTAATTAATAGGGTAGGGGTAGTAATAGTTAATTAAGATATTATGCTTCTATCTCTAGAGAATAAGTAGATAAGTATAAAATAGTATTATAAATAGCGAATAGGTAAAAGTTAGTATACTTTAATTACGCTATATTAAGTAGATTCTATATTAAAGAAGGGAAAAGTCTAACTATAAGCTAGCGTAGCTAGGGAAGGCTAAAGAGTCGCTTAGTGATTACGTGACCTATAAGTCACGTGATCCGAAATTCAGGTAGGTCTAACCTAGCGCCGTGATAACGAGGTCTAACTTATAACTTATATTATTATTAGAATACCTTAGCTAATTCTCCCTAGTATATTATTATATCCCTAGAACGTTAAATATCGTAGTAGACGCGTTATTACGCCTACTTATAATACAAATCCCTATTAAAGACGTTAGGGAACTTAATAAGATATAGGATAATATACTAATAGGTATTAACTTTATAATAGAGGTATCTCTTAATAACGAATTTAAAACTAAGCTTATCTAATTATATATTAAATCTAAATCCTAGAGTAGAGTATATAAAATACTCTATAAAAAGGTAGATAATATAGACCTTAACTTTGTTATATATAATAGTCTTCTTTACTATATTAAGCCTTATACTAATAAATAAAGGCTCTATATTCCGAAAGAGTTAGTAACGCTACTTATTAAAGGAGCTTATAATAACTACTATTACTTTAGTAAGGAATAAATATAGAGAGCTATTAATAAATACTTTTATATACTACGTCTTGAATAATAAGTTAATGACTACGTAGCTAATTACTTATAATATAGAATAATAAATATAGAACGTTAACTACTACTTAGCGCGATATAGCTAATATTAATACTAGCTATTCCCTTCTATATAATTACTATAGACTTTATTATTAGACTTCCTAAAATACCTTTATAGTATTTAAGCTGTAAAGTAGAGAACTTCTTACTACTCGATATAGTACTTACTATAACTAATAAGTTCTCTAAAGTAATACTTCTTGAGTTCGGAATTACGCCGCAGCCCCTTTGCAAAAGGACTATAACAAATTTACCTAGTTCGTAAGTATAATTTAGGAAATACTATATAGGTATTTTAACCTATACCCTCTACTAGTTAAGGAAAATAATATAGGAACCCTATATATTCCTACTACTCGCAAGTAAACCCTTATATAAAGTTAGACGCGCGCTATACTAGGGCTAATTATATTAGAGCTAAACGGGCTACTAAGGCTCTTATAGCAACGCCCTTACTAAACCTTCTAGTAAAGTAAAAGCTACTATATAAGATAACTTCTTAACCTAAAAGGTCGACCTTCTAGTAAGGTGCTAAAGGTGCTGCGAACGCTACTATATAAGAGGTAACTCCTTAACTAAAGAGGTCTTTCCTAAGAGGTTCTTATAGCTAGAAGCATAAGAAGCTAAGCAGGGCCTTATGCCTCTCCCTCTTCCTTATCTAACCTATAATAAATCCTTAATTATATTAGCACTAGACCCTATATATAAAAACGCTAAGCCCGCGCGAGGTATACCCTTTAATACTAATAACGCGCGAGAGCTTACTAGAGAGTTTAGTATTAATATAATTAATAAAACCCGCTCCTTCTTTAATTACTTTATTATATATAAAGAGTATATTATTAATATAGCCCTTAAGAAGGCTCTTATTAATACCTTTAGAGGGGATACTTATTATTATATTATAGCTAAGTAAGTAGACTTAGTAGTAGAAGCTAGGTAGGTTATTATATACCCTATAGAGTAGCCCTTCTTTAAGTAGGTCCTTTATACTATTAAGGCAGAGGTAGCCTAGGCCCCTTAGGGGAATATTAGTAAGTATAGCTTATGCTAACTACTTTAATATAGAGAGAGCGTTACTAACGATAGTATAATAAAGATAGTAATAACTTCTAGTAGATAAAGTAGTAATAGAGGTAGTATTAGTAGCGTAGGTAGTGCGCGAGAGGAAAAGTTAATAGTTTCGTAGTTTAAATAATTAAAAACCACGTTATTATTAATATAAAGTTAAAGATCGTGAGGCTATCTAGTAGGGTATATATAAGTGTAGCTATAGTTAGGAAAGGTAGTCAGCAAGATCACGTAACCGAAGGCTATGTATTATCAGGAGGCGCGGAGTTAGAAGGTCTATTGCACTTGAGCAGGTAAAATCACTATGCAGTGGCCAGAGGCCAAAGTAATACTTCTTATTCTAGGTTACTTAATATATACTACTAAGATCTAAGGATACCTCCTTCTTTATAACCTCTAATATAGTAACTAGGGAATCCTAAAAGCTATTATATCTAATTATAACTAGAAGTTCTTATTAAAGTTTTAAACTATACTATAGGCTAAATTATATACTAAATTAAGATTCTTAATAGTATATTATCCTTAAATTAATAGTATATTAGAATATAAGAACTAAACTATTAAACTAGCTATTTATTATTTTCTTAACCTTATTAATAATAACTAGATAATATTACTACTAAGCCTTTAATATAAGTTTAATAACACCTACTTATAAGTTGATAGTTATTTACTAAACTAAATCCTATATAGTATAAATACTAATAACGCGTTAAATATCCTAGGTAATACTAATCCTAAGATAAACTATAAAATCTTCTAAGAGGAAGCGAAAATTTTAATTATAATAGCCTAGCTATATATAAAGGAATAGTATAATAAAAAATATCGTTTTATTACTTTCAAGCCTAGCGACTAGGTATACCTTAAGATAGGATTAGGATATTACCTACTAGGATAGCTAAATTTAAAGTATAGCTACTAGTATATTCTATTTAAGGTTCTTAAATATATTAGTAAGTTAGTATACTACCTCGATATTCTACTTAATATAAATATTTATCTAGTTATATCTATTATCTAGCTTACTCTAGTACTAGCCCCTAGTAATAACCTATTTAACTATTAAAATAACTACGAAATTTTACTTAATATTAAGGAAGATAATCATATTTATTAGCTTAAAATATATAAGTATTTTAAGATTAAAAGTATTTTTAAGAAGTAAACCCTCGTGCGAGGAAAGGTATAATATCTAGTTAAATAAGAAAGTTACTTATAAATATATATTATTAAAATAGATAAAGATATTATAAATATAGATAAACTTATTATTATATTTAAAAGTAAGGAATAAGAGATAGATAGGCTCTATAAATAAGTATAAGCTTAAAGACCTATTTAATAAGGTATTAAATTAGTATTAGAGCCTAGTAAAAGACTACTAAGGCGCTTAAGAGGAAGGCTTTAGAAGAACCTAGTAGAATAATAGGATATATATTATAAATAAGGAACCTACTACTTAAAGCACCTTAAATAGATAAGTAGATTAGAAAGAGTATTATAACTAAGGCCTTATCCTAAAATAAAGACGTTTAGCGCGCTTAGTATATCTAAGGACTTTATCCTAATAATAGTAATATTTATATCTATCTTATTAATAAGAATAACTATATCTATTACGCCTTCCCTCTTAAACTCCTTCTACTCTTAGTATTATAAGAACCTTTATAAATATAACTACCCTCCTTACTAGATAGTTAATCCCTACTCTAATTTAACTAATTAGAAAAATTAGCGCCTACGTATATATATATATAATAAATTTATATTACTAGGTAACTCTACTAGTTATTACTACTACCTTTACCCGCTTAGTATTAAGGGTATATTTCCCTCTATATATATATTTTATAGAAGAGCGTTAATACCTTTAACCCTATTACTTTACTATTATTATACTTATATATCTCCCTTTATTACTATTATCCTCTTCTAGATATTAAGGAACCTTACTAATACTCTATGTTATTAAGCGCTTAGCGCTACTAGAGTAACTTATATTATATATATCTAGGTATTACTTTACTATAAATAGATAACGCTTTAAATATAAAAGCGCTAAGTATATTACTCTTAACTATATTTACTACTACTTACTTAATATTAAGATCCCTTATAATAAGCCTAGATATTATATTTATAACTAAGAAATCTTTAAGTATACTCTTAACTAAGAGACCTAATATTATAAAACTAGTTATAATATTTCTAATACCCTATTTATTATCTACCTAGGTATTAATATATACCTCGTTACTTAATTACTATTTATAAACTAAATTAAATCCTATTACTAATTTCCTAATATTATCTTAAACCTTAAGTAGCTATCTCTCTATAAGATTATATAGAACTCCCTTAAATATAACTTATATTATATTATTAATACTACTAGCTTACTTATTTCTATTAAGTCTAGAGAGGCTTTAAGTATAGATAACGAACTAATTACTACTAAATATAATTAAGCTAACTAACTTATTAAAGCTACTTAGCTTAAATAATCCCTTAATACTAGCTAACCTAACTAAGCTACTAATATTACTAAATATACTAAACCTTAACTATTAACTAATATTATTATAACTAGTACTAGATTAACTCCTATTACTTAAAATAAGACTAATAAGATAGCTACTCCTAAGAAGTAAGCTACTAGTATTAGCACCCCTAATATTATAGATACTATTAAGGCTATTAAGGGAATATAAGCCTATAGTAAATATTGACTATATCTCTATCCTACTTAATAGATATAAGGAAACCTAGATCGCCCTAACTATAGCGCTCTCCTAGGGTTATATTATTAATACTAGCGCTATTACTCTTAACCTAGGCTAATTTATTAAGTTAGCTACTAATAAGTTTAAGTTTATTATAGTAACTATCCCTAAGGGATTAATATAAGAGAGCCCGGGCTTCCTTAGCCCTAAATAATACCTTATTACTAGGTTATCTACTAAGTATATAGCGCTAGCTATAAGCCTAGACGATCGCTCTAATATTAACTCTTCCTCTAATATTAGCCCCTTTAATACTACTAATACTCCTAGCGCTACTAAGACGCCTAATACTACCTCTAGCGTTAAGAAGATTATTATTACTAACTAGTAATCCTATACTTATATTACTAGCCTCTATTACCTTACCTATTCCTATATAAAGTTCCTAACTACTTAGGAGGTAATTAATATATACCTTTAGTATATCTACTTCTTTAATATAACTAACTTTATTACTACCTGCTATACTAAATGCCTTACCCTATATACCCTTATCTAGAATAGCTTACTTATTCTTAGTTTATATATATATATCCACGCCCTTAACTTATTTATAACTAAACGAATTATAAGTAACCTGGAATTTAGCGCTATATCGCTATTTTTTATTATTAAGTAGATACTATAATACGAGTTTCCTAGTATATATACTAAGGATAACGCGCACGTTAGTTAGGCTATAGTTAATAGTAATAACGCGGGTGCTATCTATACCCTTTTAGACTTTAATAACCCTAAGGCTATAGATACAGCTAACTTTTAGTATAAATATACTACGGACCTTTAAGGCTTTTATATTAATATTACCTCCCTTACTACCTTAATTACTATAATTAAAAATAATAGCGTTATTAAGTTATATCCTAAAGTTAGTAATAAATCTCGCTACTAGTTCCTAGAGTAATATAAAGATAATACCTAACTAGCTACTACTTATAGTATTAATATTAACTAACTACTAGCTATAGCTAAAGAGATTATTAATAACGAGGATAAGGACTACCCCGACCTCTTAAAGATAGCTAATACTACGCCTAAGACTCCCTTAGCTTAAAGTAGGATATAATAAAATATATAAAATAGAAAGGAAGTAAGGTTACTTATAGTTATTTATATATAATAGTATAGCTCTACTTATTAATATACTACTATAATAAGAGGTATAAATTAAATTTTATACTATAAATCGCAGTTAATGCCTTTCTCTTCTTATGCGGGTAATTAATACTAAACGCGCTTAGCGTAGTTATTCCGCTTGAAAGCACCTAATATATTTAACGCATTTAACGCATTAAATATACCTAAACGCGTTAACCCTTATAAAAGGGCTTATCGCCTTTAAGTAGAAAACCTTCGAAATTCATAGAATTTTCACCTATATTTTTTCGCCTACTACGTGGACTGTATTAAAATCCCTCTCTAATTATACTAACTCCTCCTCTACAAGAGACTCCTACGTTACCTATAGTATTAGCTATAAATACCCCCCCTCTTAGGCCTATAAATATTTAAGTACTTAGCTATTTATATATATAAATATAAGCCTATTAGTAATTACTAGAGCTAATTAATTATAAGCTAAACTATATATAAAATTAAGTACTAAAAAGCTTCTCTCTAATAGGACTAATATAGTAATATAGCTTAGTATTTATAGCGCTAATAGGGCTAGTTTTAACTTCTAGACTTATATATACTTCTATGCTATAAGAGGGCTCTATATAAGCGCCTAAAAGGGGTTTATTAAGTTAAATAATAGGCTTGTAACTATATATAGGTTAAGGATCTTAATATAGTAGGCGTCATAGTAAGTAGTAGTTAGGCTAAGTCTCTCTAGCTAATTAAATATTATAACCTACTCGTTATTACTAAATATATGCGACGTATTAGTAGGTAGGAGGGTAGTAGTAATAACGTTAATTTTAGTTACTTATTTAGCTTAGTAGGTATTAAATACTCTAAATATCTCTACTTAGTTAACTTAGTATATATTAGTAGTATAGCGGGCCTCGTAATAGTGCTAAATACCCTCCTAATAAGTAAGTATATAACTAGCGTAGGATTAATTAGATTCCGAAGTCTTAATAGCCTTACTAATAAGCTTAAGTAGGTTAATAAGAGTGCCTACGCGGAGCTAGAAAAATTTATTACTAATAATATTAATTAGTATAGTAATATTACTAGGGTTACTATCCCTTATAATAGAGGCTCGCTAGCTAGTAATATTATTAAAGTAAATATAATTAAGGAGGGTACCCTTTAAATAGAATACTAATAATAAATAACGCTCTATACTTCCCTATTAGGTAAAAGAGGAAGTAAGTAGGGCTTTAAGCTTATTGTAAATAATAACTTAGGCTTACTAGAGGCGGGCTAATTATAACTTCGAGTTATAGAAGTAATTAATAATAATTAATACCTTCTTAATAATTAGCTATTATATAAATAGCTTTATAATATTACTAATAAGAACGTTTAGCTTATAGGAGTTATAGAGAATAGGAATAATATACTTAAGGCCTAGTTAATAAGTAATCTCTTAGTATAAAACCCTTATTATACTATTAATATTAGTTATAAAGCTATTAATCTACTTAAGGTTAGGAATACTCTTAATAGTAGAGATCTCTTTAAGGATAGGAAGGAGCTCTTAAGTACTCTACGCTATAGTATAGGAGTAGTTAGTAGTTTCTTATATATACTAGAAAAAGGTAATACTACTTAGTATTATAATAGAGATATTAATAATATAATTATTACTATTATCTTTAGAGCTATTAAAAGTTATATTAGTATAAAGCGAAGCTTTAATAATAGCTTTAACTTTATAATAGTAGTTATTATAAATATAAGGTAAATATACCTTAAAGAGGCTATAAGATAATAATAGCTTCTAGCTAGGTTAAAGGATAGTATTAAAGTTATAGGTCTAGTTATCTTTATAGAAAGTAAAGGAGTAACTATTAATAAAGATAGTAAGGGTAGTATAATAATTTAGCTAGTTTATTAGATTATTAAAGTTATTACTAACTATAGGTATAAGGGTAAATATAATAAGTAGCTAGGTTTAGGTTTAATATTAGAGGTAAATATTATAGTAGTTAAGGTGCTTCCGCTATTAAGAGATACTAACTATAGTAACCTAGCTATAGTATTTATACTACTCCTTTTAGCTCCTATTATTATACTCGTAGTATAAGCAAAAAGACTACTTAATAATAGTAGATTTAAGGCCTTATAAAGCTATTATAATATTAGTAGTAATAATAATATAATAGGTATTATAGGAGGAAAAAAAGAGCCTAAAAGTCAGCCTAACTGCGATTATTAGGTTAGGTTAGCCTTATACTAGCTTAGTTAGGTACAGGGTTGGGAATTAGTCACGATTTTAGTCAATTAGTCAAAAGACACTACTTTTTTGAAAATATATATATATTAAATATAAAGATAAAGTAGATAAAATAAATATATAGCTATATAGTTTAATAATTAAATATAATATATATAGCTTTTAACTCTTAAGTTTATTATATTTATAATATATAAACTATGATTAGTCAAATTAGTCTTAAATCTTTCTTAAAAGTGACTAAAAAGTGACTAATCTACTTAATAATTAGAATAAAAAGCTATGTATTACTAATATAAATCTCATAAAAATATATAGTATATATAACTACTATTAGTATTTAATAAAATATTTTTTATAATTTTAGCTATATTTTCTATATAGTGACTAAAGCTTTGACTAATTTGAATAATTTTTTGACTAAACCTGACTAATCCCTAACCCTGGTTAGGTAAGGTAGTAAGCAGTGCCCCACTTTTCCTGCCTTTTTGAGCTAATATAAAAGCACTGCTTTTTTCGGAAAAAGCAGAAAATTCGGAACACTACGTGGGACAGACACCGCACCTCAGTTAAATATATAAGCTGTGAATGGCCCAGATATCATTATGTATTTCTGTCTCGTAGCATCTTTCTGCCAGCGCCGTCCCTGTCCCTGGAATGGACAGAGATAAGGCCGCGCGCATCAGTGGCTACATCACCCTTGTCCTCGTGCTTTCATCTTTCCGTCCCCCAGCCCCTCACACCCCATGCATGTCGTTTCTTGTCCCACCTGGCCTCTTTGATGGAAGTTCAAGTCGGAGTTCCAAAGGTCTGAGGTTTTGCCATGTGCTTTTGTGGAGATATTCGGCCACTGGTTCCTGTCGACAAAAGCAGTACCATCATGGCACGCTGACCAGCCGGGCTCTTCACCGCGGATCCAACCTCGTTCCCAAACCCCGGAACGCAACGAAAACGGCCCTGAGCTTTCTCTTGTACTGCGTATGGCATATGCAACGTAATCGCTATCTGCCGCCCAGTTAGATCTGGACTTGGAGGACTAACACCCTTCCACTCCTCCACACACCCTGGGAAGAGCCGCCCGACATAGCTAACTCGGTAACCGTCCTATTGTCTCTCTTTTTGTCTTACTATATGTTGTTATTTGCGTCTTGGTTTTGTCCGGCACCGCCGCATGGAACGCCGCTAAGTTGTCGTTCGATTCCTCAAAGCCAAAAGGTAATTCTTCTCTCCATCATTGGACCGCTCCAAAACAGCCAGATTAAAGACTGGCCGCCTGCCTTGCAGTTGTTTTGTGTCACTGACACACGCCCGTTGGCAGCGGTTGCAGCTAACACTGTTACCTTATTTCTACACTACGTACTTCCGTTGCCTTGTCTCGCTTCGAGAGTTTGATGCCAAGCCATGCCTGCACTGCCTACCGCCGCTGCTACTGCTGCCACTCCCGTTCCTTGCCTTGCTCTCTGTTGCTTTTCGGGGTCGGTGAGAGCGAGGTGCTCATGGATGGGATGGACAAGAGCGTGAGGCCATGTTCCGTCCCGTGTCATTCAGTCCATCACCATCTCATCCTACCGTCCCATCTCATTCGACCTGTTCTATCCTTGCCCATGCTTTGCCCCGTCCCCATTCTTATCCCCGTACTCCATCAGACCATTGTTTGGGCCTTTCTCTCTTTTCGTCCTTGGCTCGCTTTATCCTGCCTTTCCAGCTCGAGTCTGCGCCCGTCGGCCAGTCAGTTGCTTTCTCGCCTCTTCTTCCAATACGCCCACTCGAGTCTCCAAATCCACCAAGACGAGACATGCCATCCTGAGCGCAAATGGGGTCAGTGTTAATGGCACTATATTCCTGCGCCTGCTCCATCTCTTACTGAATTTCGCTCATGCATATAGCCCGCCGGCGGTCTGACCCTCCTGCGTGACATACCCTCCTCTGCCCAATCCTGCCTGTGCGCCATTCAGGGCATATCCCGTCTTGTCAAGTGCCATCTGCTGCATACTACATACGCGGAAGACACGCGGAAGAGAGACGGATAGAGAGGGAGTGAGAGAGGAGGCAAAGGGAAAAAAAAACAAAAAGGTCTCCAGATCCCCGGAAGCGACGCCAACGCAGACGCAACAGTCGATCGAGGAGGGGCAGCCAGAAGGGGAACCCCTTTGCTTTCACATCCGCAATTCCCTCCACCCGAATGTTTTTTTGCTGTGGTTGGTCTGGCGTTTTGTTCTGGGTACCTCAGCAGAGAGCATCCATTTCCTTCTCTGACTCTACCTTACCTTAGCTATACCTGCTCTTTTAAACTTCTTGCCTCTTATTTTCTCCTACTCTTTCTTCCTGTTGCCCTTCCCTCTCTTGTCACTCTTACTCCTGTCTCCCTCCGACTCATCCATTTCTCCCCTTACGTTTCTTCCTCTCTTCCTCAACCCCTCCACGTCACTTTTCCCCCATAAAGCAATATTCTTCCCGTCTCCGACAAACGAAGAGTAGCCAAATCGTCCAAGGATTGCCGGTGAGGTGCATCCAAGAATGGACCCGTGAATTGACGAACACAAAGAGAGACATCGCCTCTTACATCTACTTTTCCCCAGGGCCCAATGACACCGATAAGCCAGACTTATCTCATCCTTGCCTCTATCGTCACTTGAGCCCACCGATACCGATCCATCAAATCGCAATCCATCCAATCCCAGCAACTATATCCGGGCCCAAATACGGCCCTGCATACGCACCCCCCAAATACCAAAAAAAAAAAAAAAAGGAAAAAAAAAACCACCACCACCACCAACACATTCCATCACCAAAAACGGGCGCAAATCAATTCGTCTCGCCCACTCCCGCAGCGGCGCTTTATCATTATCTCTGCCGGGTCCTCAATCCACAAACCCAAACGTCCCAATCCCCCTCGCTTTTCTGCATCCCACCCCAGATCTAACAATAACAGCCGTCGGCAAGAGGCACGAGACACGGATAAGGGGACTACACTATTTCCCATCTCTTACACTAAGCATCATTGCTGCTTATCTCGTACCCTTTCGCCGCACCCAACACCTCTGGGTTACTTTGTTACCTGACACAATTTTCGCGTGGTCTTCTTGTGTTCCACCACTCTACTCTACTCGACCTAGTCTCTTATCCCCAGCCCCCGCCGGTCACGTCAAACCTCGCCTCGCAATTGCACCCGGTCGACGTCCGCACGCCGTTGTCGCCCAACCAGCTCCACGTCTTTCGTACCTTATTTTCCTCTGCCGGGATCCTTATCTCGACCGGGCTCGGCGCGCCGCAGCGTTATCAGACTCTCTCCTCAGTAAGAAAAAGAGAGAGAGAGAGAGAGAGAGAGGTGACCCATTAGCCGTCCGTGCTGCTTCGTATTACAACAGAGGCTCATCCACCAGAATTTTCCAAGACGAGGGCAACGGCAGATCGATTCGGCCGCCAACCAATCTTCTGTTCAGGCGCATCGTGCATATTGTGCTACGTACTGATTGCTGGCTTCAACTCAACCAAAGAGAAACAGTCGCTCTCGGCCTCGGTAGCGGTCTCCAAACAGGAACATTACATCACCTGCATATCGCCTGCCGCCGCGTTGTGGGGCCCGAGTTGAAGTGCCCAGCTTTCATCCCGGCGAAGGGGTGTCAACCTCTTTACCCATCTGGCATCGAGGAAGCCTATCGTCCTATCACCGTTCTCACATCTCCGGACGATCCTAGAGTAGGAGGAGTAACTCACACCCGCTTCATCCCCCCAATTTCAATCTCCAGGTCAGACCAAACCAGACCAGGGCCGGGGACCCGTCTTGACGAACCGGGTCCGTCCGCCTTCTTCTCCCCTGCGTTGGCCCAGCCCTGTCCGTATATACATAGCTTCCTTCTACTGCCACGCCTGCCCATCATGTCCAACCCAAGTGCCGTTGTAAGGACGGCTCCTATTGCCATTGCGCCAAAGCCTCCTCGCCACCAAAATTCCTATCGCCAGGACAGCTTTACAAACCTCGAGCTTTTCCGCGGCAGTATGCCCGGCCGGGAAATCGCCGAGTCTGTCGGCTCCTACACCACACGCTCTCTCAGTCCATGCGAATCTTGCCAACGATCAAGGGTCAAGTGCATCGTGAGCGAAGACGACGACAGCTGCATACCCTGCCAAGCTAGCGGCTCAGACTGCTCCCTGCTCAACAGCCCCCAGCCTAGGAAACGAAAGTTGAACGGAGATTTCGACGACTCGATTGGTAAAAGAAGGTCAGTTTCCCCATTTCCAACTCACACCAGTCGTCCGTTTCCCATTCTCCTTACTCCCTCTTCTCTCTCCCCCAGAAACCCCTCCGCACGCCGGCTCGAATTGGGTTACCTCCCTACTTTCCCCTTGTCATTTCCGTACGTCTGCGCCCGTTCGATGCCTCCTGGGCTGCCATGGGGGCGCGCCGCAGCCAAGGGTCACGTCTGATAACGAACCTTAATCTCTGACACGTGATTGGTCCAATAGCTCGCCCATCAGGACCGATATCAGAAGGCGGAGGCAACACCAGCCCAGCCTTTCCAGCACCACAGGGAGCAGTTCCATTATTGAAGACATGGCCAACGTCGGAGGCCCAACTCTGCTCAAGCGGACGCTGGGTCTCCAGAACGACCGCTTCAGTCAGTACATTGGCCCGACCACCGACTTTGAGCCATCTCTCATCAACCTCTCCCCCTTTGATCCCCATGATGAGAGTCTTCTGGCGCGTGGCACTCTCCGCAAGGTTAGCGACGACGAGACGTTTTTGTTACTGCCCGACTTCAACACTCCGGGCCACGAGCACATCCTCGAAGATGTTGAGGAAATCGAGAACCTTGTGCGGCCGCATGGTCGAAAACTGGTAGACCTCTACTTCCGCATCGTTCATCCGGCCTTCCCCATCATTCAAAAGACAGTGTTTCTGGAAAAGTACGACCGCAGTTACCGCGAGTTTTCCCCTTGCTTGCTGGCTGCTGTCTACCTATTGGCGATCAACTGGTGGGAACACGATGAAGAACTGGCGCGACTGCCTCGACCCAATATTCCCGACCTGGAGCGGCTCATCCGTACAACTCTCGCCGACGCCATGTACAGACCGAAACTTTCCACCATCCAGGCCGGCCTCCTCCTGTCCCAACGACCCGAAGGCGACCAGTGGGCCCCAACCGCTCAACTAGTCGCTATTGCTCAGGAACTCGGCCTGCATCTCGACTGCACGAACTGGAAGATTCCGCCTTGGGAAAAGGGACTACGGAAACGACTAGCGTGGGCATTGTACATGCAGGACAAATGGGGTTCTCTTGTCCACGGTCGGCCGTCGCATATTGTCTCGTCGAACTGGGGAGTGCAGGCGTTGACCCCGCATGACTTCCCAGACGTCGAGTGGGATGAGAATGACGTCGAGGAGAAGTTGGAGATCGAGCGTGGCCGCACTCTGTTCGGCCAGATGGTGCAGCTGTCCCAGATCCTCGCCGAAATCCTCGACACATTTTACACATTACAAGCTCAGCAGACCGTTACCAATGCCGGCGGCCAAGGCACTCACCTTGTCCTTTCGATGGCCAAGCCCATTCAGCTGAAGCTCAAAGAATGGTACGCGAGCTTGCCCGCAGCGATTCGCATGGACAACTCATACTCGACAAACACCGTCCCCTCGACCCGGTTATCGAGCATCGGCTACCTCCACCTTGCCTACTTCGCCACAGAAATTACGCTCCATCGCCGCATCATTCGATCTCTAGAAGCCACCGGTACGGCTGTCGATCCGTACGTCCAGCATATTTGTCGCAGTGCTGCCAAGGCCAGACTCATATCCGCCATGGATTTTGTCAACCGTCTGAACTCGTCCCATCTGCGATCCTTCTGGTACTTTGCCTCCAAGACTAATTTCGCACTCATCGGGACTTTTGGTTCCCTTTTGTGGGCAACATCCCCAGGCAGGGAAGAAGCCGACTGGTACCGTCGTCGCTTAGGAGAGTATCGATGGACTCTATCCGTTAGCTCGAAGCCCGGCGAGGGTAAGGGCTTGACCAACTTCGCCATGACCATGCTCGACATCTCCACCGGTCTCCTCAAGAAACTTCCCGAGAAGCCATCCCTGAGCCGGAGCGGTAGCGTCGTTGATATGGGCCCGGGAGGTATGAGCAGCAGTTTCGGCAGCAATGGACTTCTCGCCCTTGGCCAGAGTGCGCATCCGACGATCAGCCTGGGTAGTTTCAGCGGACTGCCCAGTGCCGACGTGAGCAACGCGCAGAGCCCACGCAGTCCCAGCGCGGACAGCAGTGACGACGAAATGTACGAGACGTTCGCTCCCACGGCGGGCATGGCGAGCATGGCCGATTGACGGTTACAGCAGCTCCGAATACAGCAACTGCGTTCGGAGCTACAAGTTGGAGTCTAATGACAGTATGAAAGAGATGAAAAGCTCGCTTGAGCAGATACCCTCGGGCGGGTGATGGATGTCCTTCGCTCTCACAACAAGCTGGAGTATATTTATGACATTTCAACGAAAGGTAGTGCACAATGATGTGCGGGATACCACTGGGTGCATGGGCGGTTGGACGGGCCTGTTGGGCGCGGTCTGAGGAAAAGAGGCATCAAGGAGAGAAGAAATATGGTCCGCCGCCCATGCGTCTATCTTGATGACTTTGGGACTTTGTTTGGTTTTTTTTGGGCTTGGATCGATGATGCGACGGGAACGGAAAGCCATCAGCGGTGGCGGCGCAATCCTGGGGGATGCACATCGTCCGTTATTTTGACCGGGCTTGAAATAGCATCGTTGTTTTGGATGTTGAGCGATCCATACTTGGCATAGATTGAGATTTGCGTGTTTAGATGTTGAATGATATACCTTGACGTCTTGCAATGGTTACAGATAGATACCTCGATGGCCTCCAATGCTTTTCGACGAAGTGTGCTCGGCGTGATAATCTTTGTATTGGTTCGGGGGCTGGGATGAGCGATACCGTTGGCAGACGAGATGCCGGGTTGCGCAAATCGTTCGTTCGTCTGTCTGAGGTCGTTCGCGTGAAAGCGGGCGCAAAGTGGTCGTCTGCTGCTGTTTTGACGAAAGAAAACGTGGTAACACGCTTTATTCTTACCAAGAACCACAGAGTTCATGTTGTTGGCCAGCCGCATTTGCTTGTTCTCGTCCGATTTGATGGTTCCAGTTGAGAACGAGCACAATACTCCTCATCCGAAGCCAGAACAAATCAAAGCCGTAGTGTCAAAATTCGAACAGCAGGTCGTCAGTGTTCGACCTCACTCATTCTTGGATATGCAGGGTCGGGTAAGCATGACAATGTGGTGTGATGAAACGTGACGAGCCAGGCCTGCTGGCGTCAAGGGTCCTTCGGCATGCTAGCGGGCGGCATCATCCCTCTTCATGATCATGAACGAAGTGTGTCCCTCGTCTGTCTTTTCCGAGGTGGAAGAAGTGGCTCTCAGCCATTCTCAACTGCTTGCATCCGATACTGGGAACAAATCCGACAGCCCGCGAGAAAAAATGTGATGTCTTGGGCTGGATAGTCTGCCTCGCGGAGCAACGAGTTGCTACAGTGACGGGATAGTCGGCACCCGCACCATGGAAAGCGTCGGTTCTCGTTAGCGAAGGCTTTTTCCGTAATACGCTGATGAAGATGGCAGTGATGGTCATATTCAATCTGGCCTGCAGCGACGTAAGCACAATATTGGTACCTTTGTTTTTCGCAAATGCCTGAAATCCAAAGACATGGATCTGACTGATGCCCTAACGAAGCACAAGCTCGGGCCGAAGATGCATTTGCCCATGATGGTGCTACTTTCCTAAACAATAGCGTTTTCACATTCGAACTCCCATAGGACTCGGGTTACGATGATGATGATGGATTGGCGCTACGGTGTGGCCGTAGAACTCAAAGCCGTTGACCTGGGCGTCTTCAGTATTTGATGCATCCTCAACATTGCAGGACGTCCAAAGTCATGTATACCGAGACATGAACATCTCGAGCGGTTTCCCTTACGTTCAAAAAAGGTTCCAGGATAGACTTACAAAACTCCAGGACCGAATAATCATCGATACAGGATTGTATACTTCGCCAAAGCAAGTAACTGAAATATCGAGTCGATGACAATATGATCGGGCTGATAGCCAGAAAGATCGAAGAAACATCTGAATGTTTTTTTTTTTTTTTTTTTTTTGCTTGCAAAAAAAGTAGGCAGCCCAGAGAACAGGTTTTGCAGCAGGCGACAGACAAATAAAGGAGAAATAGGCCATTTCATGTATTCATTCCGAGGGGATCACGCAATCGATGGCGACAATTGCCCATCAGCCTCGCCTTCCAACCACGGCCGCAACGGCAAATTAGCCGTGACCCGACAAAGGGAAGCGTCGGTTAAAGCTAAATGTGTGCTTCACCAAGTGAATGCATCGTTAGGTGACCAGTGCCGTAGGGAGACTCACGGCGTCGAGACAAGTGCTCAGTGACGATGGTTAGGAAGGAAGTTATTGACGATGGAAGCAGGCCTTAAGATTCTCTCATATTCTTACAGGAGTGGTTCATATTTTTTGAGATTGAGGACTGTCAATGAGAGATATCCTCGAACGCGCCCTGGTTTGTACAAATGCAAATGAATCCAGGTTTGCGGTCTCAGCAGCACGTCCCTGTGGGTTGTGCATTATGTAAGCCACTGCCCCGCGATACTTCCGCGGCATCCCACCATCATCTCCATTCCAACTTCACATACCCTGTGCCCTCTAGGCAGCCCGCAACGCCAGAGGGAGTCGCGACACCACGTCACAAGTGAACGATCCATAACATCACTACAAAAACGACGACTAAATATCGCATTCGCCCATCATGCAGGGCTTCAACATGGGACGTTACGTCCCGCCCGACCTCGAAGGCACGACGACAGGCAACAAACTGCACAAGAAGCACCCGCTCGGCGCGCGCGCATCGAAGCTGGCCTCCTCCGGCGCCATGACGGTCCGCTTCGAGATGCCCTTCGCGATTTGGTGCTCTACCTGCCCGAAACCCACCATCGTCGGCCAGGGCGTGCGCTTCAACGCCGAGAAGAAGCGCGTCGGATCCTACTACTCGACCCCGGTGTGGCAGTTCCGCATGCGCCACGCGGATTGCGGCGGCGCCATCGAGATCAAGACGGACCCGCAGAACACGGCGTACGTTGTCGTCTCTGGCGCCAAGAAGAGGGATACCGGGGAGGATAGCGAGGAGGCCGCCGCGCGGGAAGGGTCGATGGTGATTATGACGGACGTGGAGAGGGAGAAGCTGCGGAGCAACGCGTTTGCGAGTCTCGAGAAGACGATCGAGGACAGGCAGCACCTCTCACAGGCGACGGAGCGGATCGAGGAGCTCGAGGACGTGTCGAAGAGGCAGTGGGACGATCCGTATTCACGGAACAAAGCGCTCAGGAGGACCTTTCGGGTAGGAAGGAAGGAGCGCGAGAAGGAGGCTGCCGTGAGGGAGGCGCTCAAGGATAAGATGAGTTTGGGCATTGATCTCGTACCGATGACGGAGGAGGATCGACGAAGGGCGGCCTTGGTGGATTTTGGGCCCGGCGATGACGACAGGGCGGGGATGGGCAAGGCGCTCGCGAAGCCGTTGTTCTCATCGACGCCTGGGATTGCTTCGAAGAAGGCGTTGGCGAGTGCGTCGAAGAGGACGCCAAACGCAGAGCTGGTGGCGTCCAAGAGGAGAGATTATATCGTTTCTGAACTTGTGGGTAACACGCGCATGTCCCGGGACCCTTTTTTGCTTGAAACATCACGGACGGAACGAGCGCCGGCGAGGATCCCGGGATTGAAAAGGAAGCGGGAAGCAGCACAAGAGGAGGAAGAGGTCAAGGCTATTAACGAGGCACCGAACTTGCCCCCGACGAAGGCGCTCGTGGGGTATGAGTCGGACTCGGATTGACCCCAAAAGTCTCACTTGCATGACATGGCGTTTTGGGAAAAGGCACATGACTCGATACCCTGGGTTGATAAGAATGGCTTACGGACAGTCAGAAATGAATATCATGACAAACAACACATATCTGGGAGGTTTCGCCTCATCTTGACAACAGCACGGCTTTCTGTGACTATCGTTGGTTGCTTGGACTTTTCAGTCAACAGCGTCGAATTGGAGTTTGAGTTCCAACCTTCCTCATCTCAGTTTTGAATGCAACGCACCAGATTCATTGAAGTACTATCTTCTGCGCTGGATCAATAGCGCTTAGGACTGCCTCTTATCCCTCTACAACCTGAAGAGAGTGTTCATGAAGTGGTGGAATGGTGACTGGCCTAATCTGTGGGCGAGGTTGCTCGCCGCTAGTTAGTATAATACTAAGCAAAGCGTCGTGATATCCTCCACATTCTGGCCGCGCCAGAAGTCCAACATCAGCTCCGCAAAGTTCTAGTGACAAGGCAACTCATAACAGATAGTATGAGAGTTATAAATATGGCAAAAGAGCTAAAAATGTCCTCGGAGAGGCTCGAACTCTCGACCTTTGGATATCCCCATACTTTCACAGGGTCATATTGAATAATATGAGACCAACGCTCTACCGACTGAGCCACGAAGACTTGGTTGATGTGACTGTTTCCGAAATGTCAGTATCAAGGTTAAGACCGGGGCTCTGCTTATAGGTAAGGTAACCCGAGCTCACTTTAGCGTGGGGTGCTTCATGTGTGCTATTCCTTCAGGGAACAAAGGTACTTAGTGGGAAGAGCCGAGCGTTGAGCGCAGCGGGGCTTACTTGCCGTAGCTTGACATCAACACGATATGATGGTCGTCGGTGTTATTGATATCCATTGTTTACGTCGGCCTGCATGGTGGCCTTGTTGTGGGTGGTGAATGACCTCTCTTTCTCCGCAACTCTGCAGAGTGCTCACAGAATCTAGCCCCGAAGGCCCGCCAGAGTTGGGTTTATGAAACCGCATCCAACACGTTGAGCAACAAAGCAATCAGCCCCCATGCTGTTTTGGAGTTTCATGACAAAATAGTGTCGCGTGAGCATACCTATTTAGATGTTCTGGCTAGTCAGGAGCTATCTAATCGTCAGCATCGTGAATCATAGCTCTCCAAACTTAGGCATGTCAAAACTCCTACTTAGACTACAAGTTCACGGAGGCCCCAAAGCGCAGTTTTGGCATGAGTGACGCTGCTCTTCCCGCCACTATTCATACGAAAATGTTTGTAAATGAAAATGCTTTCAATTACTCCGGAGCGCCTCTGTTTTGGTTGAGCTGTTCAAAGCTGAACCACCACGAGTTCCCAACCAGAAAGTGTTTCGTGTTCAACGTACAGTATACACAAGCATAGACTGTTCAATGATATATCTACACCATGCTCATTATGACTCGCCTTTGCCCTATTGTCCAGAACCTTCCGGCCTCCGGATGACGACAACACCGCCCAACCTGCCCGCCAAATAAGGAAACTTAGCCGTGATGGTATAAAATGCTCCATGCCGAACGCCGTTATGCGTGCAATGCTTTCAGTGCGACCCGACCGATGAGAGAAAGACGAAGAGAAAAACATCACCGGAAACCCAGCACAGTTTCCCGATGGCAGTTCACTGGTATCATTGGTTCCATTTGCGTGGAACGAATCCGTAGCTTTTGCGAATATGCGCAATGCTCATGGCATTGTGTTTGGTGGAAATGAGGATCGAGATCCATGTTTGAACAGGGTAGCCTTGGTCATCATGTTGCACACCACGGAGCGGAAACAGTTGGATTGGACGATCTCTACGACCATTCCCTGGATTCTTCCTCGTCAAGGCGCTGTGACCAAGGTCGCAAGCCCTTCGGTGTTCGCGCGAGCTGGCTGAGAAGGTCGTCTAGTTCGGCCCAGTTTTCGTCGTTTTCTGCGAATTTTCGGTGCTTCCGCGTGAGAATATGCTAGAAAATCATTAACACGACTGATCAGATAATGCTGTATCAGTTTGATCTACCTCATCAAAATCCTTAAATTTGTCCTGGCAATTCTCGCAGTAACCTGGCTTCAGATCACGCTTGCTTTTAGCAGCGGGAACCTGGGTCTTGGAACTGGTGCGGACCAGCTTGGAAGTCTGCTTCTCTGCATCCTCTTCGATAAGATCCATCCGCCGACTCGTAGTTCGGGAAACGCTAGTAGACCTCGTAGATGTAGCATCAACGCTTATGTCGTTGAGGCGACGGGAGCTAGGGTCCTGGGGAGCAAGAACACCTCTCTGGAGCACCTTGCGCTGCAAACCATGGACTTCCTTGCTGGTACCGGCCTTGGCTCCATTCACACCCGAAGTAGAAGAAATCATCTGGGAGCGGATGGCAGAAGTGATGTTTGAGGGCTGAACGCCGGAGGCTACAGGCTCACCAGCAAACAGACGACCGCCACCAGCCCTGCTGGTGAAGGCATTCTCGGGTCGAAAATCAACAGGGTTTGAGGCCACCACCTTCGGAGGGTTGAACATCTGCATAGGCTTCTCGATAGCCTTGGCCTTGTTCTGTCCATCTTGCATCTCTGTTAGTGTACGCTTGCCAGTGATAGTCCTGGCAGCAGGTATCTCGGGAGGCTGGAAAGTAGCCCGCTCATCAATTACAGGCTTGATGGAACGCTCCTTCGTTTCCTTTTGCTCCTTTTGCTGCGTTTGCTGTTTGCGGCTCGGGCGCTCAGCCGGTTCCGGCTCTTCAACGAAAGGGCAGCGGCCGTCCGTAACAGTTCTGAACTGTGGCCATTCACCATCATACTTGTTGTTGACCTTGGGATATTCGCGGACCATGATAGGCTTCTGCTTCTCATCAATGTCGTACACGTAAATGTATGGGCCTTTAAAGTTGACCATCTCCCGGCTGGTGACGGCGTCTGAAGGGCCGTTAAGGCGCTCTTTCTGCAAAAGCTGCATCAGACCCGGTTCCTCGGCTGTTTTCCTGGTATTAAAGCTTCTAGAGGACTCGCCCTTGGTGTGAGATAAAGCCACCATGTGCGGATCGGGTTCCAGCAAGAACTGCAACATCCTCTGAAATTTTTCAACGGACCAAATCTTCTTGCCCATGTCGTGAGCCTTGATAAGTACGTCGTTGCTACGCGCGGGTCGCGCCCGCCTGATGCCGTCGTCCTGAGGCTGGGTGTGGTTTTGTCTCGCGGGAGGCTCGAACAGCAAACGTCTTCGTACGTCGGGGGCTCGGTCAAGAAGAGACGGGTTGATGGTCTGGGGCTGCTCCTCGGGCTCGGTTTCACCCTGTGCTGGCTGTGCTTCCTCTTTGTTAGGTATGGGACGAGCGGTCACGACATGGGTGATGTTGTTCGAGAAGAAGCGCTCATTGCTCTGCGCGAATGTTAGCAAACCAAAGGTTTTTTCTTCTTTTTCTTTCCTGCCCAAGGTGTTGTAACATACGGCTCTCAGCATCCCAGCATGTTTGCAAAGCCTCGATCTCTGGTCCTCCGATATACCATCAAAGTAAAAGACCATCTTGGGGAATCTCCCACGATACTCCTGCTGCCATTGGCGGATCCTGTCGACATTTGCGTCATCGTGATGTGTAGATCGTTCCTTCGCAGCCGGGCGGGCGACGCGCTGGGGTAGCTGGGACGGCTTCGTGATCTTGGAAGGCGAGCGTTGATGGCGGGAGGCGGCACCCTCGACAACCTGCTTCTTCAATGGGGGAGGTCGACCGTACAATTCTTCTCGTTCGATATTGGCATGTGAGCGTCTCTGCTTGGCCTGAGCCAGAGCAGAGGCTGCTCTCAAGGGCGAATTGGCCACATTGGGGTTGCTAGACAAAGGCGTTCGTCTAGTTGACATGGCCGTGGGAAGAATTGGAGTGGGTGATAGGGATATGGCTGCCATAAAAATGTCCAATCAATATGCTCGAGAAAGAAAAGGAAGGGTTGTTGTTTTCGTTGTGTGGTGTGGATGGTTCTCTTCCGAGAGCGAGGCGGGGGGTTGCTCTGTGGACGGGTACGCGACGTGGAGGCTGACACGTCGTTCACGCGTACCAACAGAGAGCGTGTCTCGAGATTCTACGACGACATTGAAGACGTGGGTTTGGGGCGGCGTCGAGAATGGGAGGAGGTGGAAGGTCGTCGAGAATCGTCAAAATACTTTCGGAGCCAGAAGAGACGGGACGAACAGGAGGGTGGGAGTGGGCGGGCTCAAGGCAGAGCTTTATTAATATGGAAGGGTAAGGCAGAAAGCAGGAGTGAGTGAGTGTGGTTGGTATTTGTGTGGAAGGAGCCCCCGGTTCATGGGCCACGGGCCATAGTCCAAGACCCAGGCAAGTCGCGCTTGACGCTGGACGGGTTTGGGGGGGAACAACAGCGCTAATCCCCGTTCGGTAGCGTGGAAAACATGCACGGGCCAGCCCTTTCTCCAGCAACCGTTCAATTTTGCTTTGTCCAGCGCGATCTTCCACAGTGTCCCGTCTTGCCGGTGTTGCGCTGAAGTGCGATTCACAGTGAGGGCGTTCACTGTAAGATTTAGTTATCTTACCAAAGGTAAGGTGCCTGGTTCCTTATCTACCTTAAGTACCTAAGGTAATTTACATACTGGAACTATTAGCGATGGGCAGCTTGGAAATTGGATGGGGCTACAGTGGGAAAAACAATAAAAAATCCTGCCAAAAGAGGATCCATATTCCTGGTCCTTTTGCGTATCCCAGCTGCAGCTACACAATAGCTCCTAATGTGCCGAGGATACCATCATTTCGTTCTTTCCGGGTTGCTGTTGTTGCTGTGTTTTGCTGTGCTTTCTTCACAGCAACAGCGTACCTTCGAGGAACAGTGGAGAGGCGCACCAAAGCACTAACACTACCTTACTTACCTTAGGCTTGCATCATATTGCTGCACCGCTACACTTACTTACATACACCTCCACGAAGCAGAGGAAAAATCCCCCCCGAGTCTGCCGCTCCTCACTAAATACATATCCGAACATCCACACCCACACACACCCAGCAAACGCTCTTCTTCGAGTTCGTCATTGTGGTACCATTTCCCAAAGGGGCATCTCCCAGTTGAAGCTTTTACGGAAAGACCGCAAGCGCTGGAACTAACCTCGCCGTGGCGAGTCAGCCAAGTACCACTCGACTTGACTAGCCCATCCGGACTGGGCAGAGCAAGCCCGGTGGTCACCTCTAAAATCTCACTTCAGTCAAGCCTTTGCGTTTCGCGATGACCTCATATGACTAGGTCATAGGCTCATCCTGCCCTCACCCTCATACTTATATACTGCACTCTTGCCCACACCCTCCTGCACATCACTCCAGGCCTGGACCATGAACACCTCACGTCCAGTGAGCCGCTCCTTTCGGCTCACTCAGAAGCTGCGTGGCACCAGCTCTCGGCCCGCATTATTATGCCGGCCACCACGCTCCCTCGGTCGTCAGATCCGGCGCTACGCCGTCGTCTCCGCCGCCGATCTCCAGTTTGGCCAGCCAGTGCATGAGACGCACCCTCACATCCTCAATCCGGGCGAGAGTTAGTAACACCCGTCCGCTCTCACCCAGCTTGCAACTTGCCGCTGCTCAAAGTTTAATAAATGCACTTGATGAAAACCTACACTAACCCGTTCACCCAGTCACTCCGGGTATCACAGCCCAAGAATACTGGGAAAGGCGCGCCCGCCTGTCCGAGAAGCTACCGGAAGGCGGCGTCGCCGTACTCTCCGCTGCCGATCTCAAGTACCGCTCCGGCGCCGTATTCTACCCTTACCGCCAAGAATCGAACTTCCTGTACCTGACCGGCTGGCACGAGGGCGACTCGTTAGCCGTTATTCAGAGGACTGGCAAGGAATTCGGTGACTACACATTCCACCTCTTCACCCAACCAAAGAACCCCGCAGCAGAGCAATGGTCCGGTGCCCGAAACGGCATCCAGGCCGCCACCGACATCTTCAACGCCGACAAGGCCGGCGACATCACCAAGATCGACCGCTACCTGCCAGAGATCCTCAAGTCTGCGACCCGCGTCTACACGGACCTCGAGAAGCCGAAGCAGGGTGAGCAGGAGAATAAACTGTGGCAGCTCATGAGAAACGAGAAGCCATGGTTCCCTTCAGTCAAGCTTCCGCTGTACCCCGTTATGAACTCACTCCGCTGCATCAAGTCCCCGGCCGAGATCGCCAACATGCGGCGAGCCGGCCAGATTTCTGGAAGGGTCATTACAGACGCAATGCGTCGCCAATGGACCCGCGAAAAGGACCTCCACGCGTTCCTGGACTACCGGTTCACGGCAGACGGCTGTGACGGACCGGCCTATGTCCCCGTTGTAGCAGGCGGGCAAAATGGTCTCTGCATCCACTACGTTGTGAACAATAACGTCATGAAGGATGGCGAGATGGTCCTGGTTGATGCCGGCGGCGAATATGGCACGTACATCACCGACATCTCCCGCACCTGGCCTATAAACGGCAAGTTCAGCGCGGCGCAGAAGGATTTGTACGAGGCTGTCCTCAACGTCCAGCGTTCCAGTGTCTCGCTTTGCCGCGAGAACGCGAACCTGTCTCTCGACGACATCCACGACCACACAGCCAAGGGATTGCTGGAACAGCTCAAGAGTTTGGGCTTCGATATTACGAGCCGCGATATCGACGTCTTGTTCCCGCATCACGTGGGACATTACGTCGGACTGGATGTCCACGACGTGCCCGGATATGGCAGGAGAACACCATTGAAGTCGGGACACTGCGTAACCGTCGAGCCCGGTATTTACGTGCCGGATACCGACCGCTGGCCAGAGCACTTCCGCGGCATGGCCGTCCGGATTGAGGATAGCATATGCGTAGATGCGGAGTCACCGTACATCCTTACTACGGAGGCCGTAAAAGAGGTTGCGGACATTGAGGCTCTGAGGGACTAGAAGCTTTGTGGTATTAAGACGGGGAGGGAAAAAAAGGGTACCCAATACTGTAATATTTGTATACTACGCCTATCCCAAAGAGGCCGTCAGTCGCGCCCCGTTGTACAGAAAAAGGGAACAACCCTCCGCTGTCCAAATATTGCAACACTGTCTTACACAGAGCAGAGCTGAGACGCAAGCTTTTCTAGCCAAATAACTATCCCCGATCAGCTAGGCATAATGCCCTATGATTTGACATCTGCAACAACCCAGAACCGGACCCCTTGCTTCCCCGGAGCCTTGACAATTTAAGGGCACATTCCAGACGGGACAGACGGGGCTCTTCATCTGTCACAGGCGAACGTTTCCCGCCTTTTGCGGATAAGACCGTTGGGGGCGTGTAGGTCTGCTGATAATGGCGAAAGATGAGATAACCGTTGTTCGGGTGGCAACATGGGTCAACGCGCCAAGCGAAAAGTCAATCACTCAGGGGTTCTCTAACGTCAATACTGGTAAAGCACAGCTTCAGCACCAATTTCACACCACTGTGTCGATTCGTTCAGAGTTCGCCAGCTGTTGCAAACATGATAAAAAAATGTCTAATAACCTGACATTATTTGGTATATGCCTATTCATGCCTCGTAGATTGACCGCAATCGTGTATTTTAGGGCAAATGACAGCCCATGACAACATAATATGTACAGTTTCGCAATCGTAATGCGTGAATGTGTGATAAGAGTAGAGATGCTAACAGAAACCTCTCGGGTCGAACAAGGTTCTGCTGTAATTCGGCATCGGGAACGGCTGCCGCGCCGTGGCGCTGAGGAGTTGCTCGAAGGCTTGCAGTCGCCTTGCGAGTTCCTGATGCTCACGCATGATGGCCTTGTTTCTTCGCTCTAAGTAATGGATGTACTCCGTCGCTTTCGTAAGGACTGTGCCCTGGACAAATATAAGTAATTGTACTGTGAAATGAGAGGCTTAGGCGTCAAACTCACCTTGCTCACTTTGGGCCCTCGCTGCGACTCGCTGGCCACTTCAGCTTCTTCGCCTCCTTCCTCAGGTATTGACCTGAGTGATGGCACAGCGTCGCGCAGCTCGGAGATTTTGTCCTTGAGGTTCGTACGGTATTTCCTTTCGATGTCATTATGTGCTGTTCGGTCGCCCCCTTTACCTTTGTCTTTAGATTTTTCCGAGGCCGCCGTCGCAGCAGTGGTGGTTCGTGACATCTGAGGCCGTTGAAACTTCGAATCTTTTTCCACAGGGGCCTTCTCCTTGTCCTTGCCCTTGTGTTCAAGATTTGATTGTTCCGGCCCCCTCGTGAGATCATTCACGCTTCCAGCCGCCATGTTGGCATCGAAATTTTCGAGACTCGCGAATTCCGAACCGAGGTCTGCGCCGACACCGAAACCCATCGAAGTACCCAGGCTAGTCGACGAACGCCCGGTATTGAGAGCAATTGCCAGCAGACGCCGCTGCTCAGGATCGAGCATGGGCGTACCCATACCCGCCATACCACCCATGCCGAATAGGGGGTTCATTCGCAGGCCGGGAGCTGGCTTCTCCCAGCTGAGGGGCGTCGAGTACAAGCCCTCTCGTGGAGGCACTTCGGAAGGAGGCTGTGATTCGATTTTGCCGAGTTGATCGCCAAGGTTCATTGACTCGAGGAATTCCTCGTCATCCGACAGTGCGTTGTCGAGGGCTGTGTCATCCATGAAGTCTTCCGGCTTGAACACCGGGTTAGTGTACAATCCAGCACCCAGGCCGGGCGTTGTGGACATGGGATTGAGGCGATTCGCAGCTGGCGGTCTGGGCAAGAGTCAGCTGACAAGGTCTGCGCTTGGTGTTTTGAGTGAAATGTCAAGGACCTACCTATGATAGTTCTGGGTAGGGTGTTTGCGCTTGGAATAGTCGATCTCGAAGCTCCCGAGCTTCTGCTCTTCGTCGTCATCAAATTGAATCCAATAATCGACGGACTCCAGAGCCGCAGCCTCAGAATCGACCTTGGTTCGCTTCCGCTCATGGGCAACCCGTCGTCTTTGTCCAGCATTGTGAGCAGTTCGGGTTGGCAAAGCATTCCTGGGTTGACCTTGGCCGAAGTTGATTTGGCCGGGCATGGCGCCCATGCCGAAATTCGTGCTGCCCGGCGAAGCTTGAGCAAAAGAGGGCATCGACGAGGGTCCATTGGATGTTGACTCCGAGTTGGTCTGGTCTCCTCCTAGGGCCTCCCACAGAGAAGGGTCAGGCGCATTTCTGGCGGCACCTGCGGCCGATGACTCGGCCGGCTGCTCCACTGAATTGTTTGTTTGGTTGTTAGGGACGGCAAAGTAGTTGAGGTCCTTCAGAAAATTGGGGTCCATCACCACAAAGCCAGCATCTCGGCCCCCGAATAGTCGGCGGTCGTCGATCTAGAAATCGATATTGTTTCTTTAATGGAGGGGGAGTGGGTGCTCGACGCGATGGTTTGCGGGTGATTCCTGAGCACCGGGGTCCAAATTTTGTACGTTCTCCGCGCTGGGGGGAGGATTTGGCGATTCAAGATGACCAGTCGTACGACCTCGTATAACCAATGAGGACCAGGTCGTAGTCCAATGGCGGCGTCGTCAATGGCGGCAAGGGACAGTCGCAGCAGTCGCAGGCTTCCGCGGGGATGGATCGAGGTGCAGGATGCAGAGAAGGACAAAGATGTCGGTCGCGTTCAGGTGCCGTGGAAGGTCTGGGTTCGTAGACGGGCGACAAGGCGGGGATATCGCTTAATAAGATCAGCCAAGGCTCTAATACTCTAATACTCGAAGACTCAGTCGAGGCTCGCGACCAAGACAGGTTGTACCGGTGGGGGGCCAAGCAGTGCAGGAGCAGCGAGACGAATCAGAAAAGAGCACGGCTCGAGTACAGGAAAGTACCAACCGGATACATCAAGCACGAGAAAGGGACAGGAAAAGAGTTGAGGGTTGGGGAGAGATTTGTGGAGGCGACGACGAAAATGACTAGTCACACCTTACGTTTACTTCAGTACGTGTATGCGGCAGGGAGCTGCAGGAGAGAAGGCAGGCGGCAGGCGAGCGGCAGGCGAGCGGCAGGATGAAAGAGTGCCATAGGTTGTGGACGGACAACTGCGGTTGGCAGAGAAGGTGTGTGAGAGAGAGATAGAGAGAGACAGAGCTAAGGGCGACGGCGAAGCGCTGGGCCGGGAAGACGAGGACAAAGTCGAATGATGATCAAGGACGCTTGAAGGGACCCGCGCCGGATTCCGTACGGTGGTGAGTTCGGGCCAAGACCGCAGCGACGGCCGAACCAGGAGCGAGTGAGGAAGGGAAAAACGAAAACGACGATGGACGAAAAATAAAAAAAAGGCATGTGCAGAGACTGCCAATTGGCCGGCAGAGACTGCTCGCGAATCGGGCGGAGTGGCCTGACATCGAATTCGCCAGCGACCGGGGCCGACTGGGACACTGACAACGCTGTGTCAAAAATCGAACTCTCTGAGAGACTTATCGTATGATAAATTGCTGGCTCGCAGTGAAGAGTGGTTCGAGGACCCACTAAAAGCCGACAGCATAGCTAACTCTCAGCCTTGCAAGTCGCTTGCGATCCTGCCGTCTCGGAGGTCTGATTGGCCAGATGCCTTGGCCCCCAACTTTGGCTGTCAGCCTTGCATGTTGGTCCTGAAGACGGTGGTCATCCGAACCCTTATCCTTGCAGAGGCGAGTTCCGTATCTGCTCCTAGACTTCCCGCTCCATCAGGGTCTGCCCGCTTCGGGCTTAGACGCCGAAAAGTCCCCTGGGACTCTGGGAGCTCTCTGGGAGGTCTGATTCGGCTCCTTTCGCTTCCAAACTTTCAGTTCTACTTCTTCGGGGAGCTACTGCCCGCATTCCACCCAAAGCCGCACATACTTGGCAAACGTGGAAACTAACCTAAGGTGTGGCGGGGAGATCGATGACTGACCGACACTACCAGTACCCACACCTCTTCTGGTGCCTTTTGCCGCCCATGTTCAACCCGTCAGTTGCTGCAATTATTCCCAATTGCCATCAGCCCAACATCCACTCCGCGGCAAAAAGTTGGTTCTAGGTCACACAGCCCGCTAAAAGGCACGTCTCCGTCGGCGGTCAGGGCGGGGCAAGGGACATGGGACAAATGACAAGGCGTTCGCTCTCTCTTTGCACCTCCGGAAATCTCCCTTGTCATTCCCTTCCGCACTTGCCAAGCACCGTGCGTGCCATCCTTCGAAAGAAGGCCGGAAGAATGGCCCTAGAACACAACGTCCTCAACCTAACCGGCACATCACTGGCCGAGGCGGAGGCGGAGGCGGACACGTGGAACGGCCAAGACATACTTCGCCCGAGACAACGTCGGCGCCGTTGAGGAAAAACGCCTTTATCAACGACGGATTCTATGGCTGCAAAGTGGCTGTCCTTGCGTACGACCCCAACTCATCCCTACGATACAATTCAAGAGCTTGTCGAAGGGCTTGACCTTCTTTGCTTTTATTTCACCTTTAATCTAGGGCACGAGGGTGTATTCTCGGCTACTTTTTTATAAGGGTGCACCACAGGGAGAGCGCAATCAAGCAAAGAGAGCAAGCCGATTGATTGAATCTGGATGATCATTGGGGCTCGAATGACGCGAACAGCATCAAGGGAGCGAAACACTCCGTCTATTTGTGCCAGTTACTGCAACAGGGATGACAAGGTCACTGTCTAAAGACTTGTTCGCTCGACTATGTTGAAACTCAAGCGAGTTAAATAGTAGCGTGGTCTTCAGTCTCAAGTTTCGAGTGAAGTGCTTCTTTTGCGATACGACATCTTCACTGCTAAGATCACAACTGAATCGATCATCATGAGGCCACAAGGTACTATCGCAGTTATTCTCGCCTTCATTTTGTCCTCAGCATCTGGTATGGGCGTCCTCAACCCCATCTCCAATCCGAACCTAGTTCATCGGGCCATTCATCCCGATTGCTTTCAGTTTCATCAAGCGAAGCCTGGAGACTCTTGCGAAAGCATTGCTGCTGCGAACTCAATCACATCTCTAGACTTCACATGGTTGAACGGGGGCCTCGATCACCTGCACTCCTGCAACGAAGCGGGCATCAAGACTGATACCTGGTACTGCGTCAAGGCCGGCGATGTAAGCCCGGTCGCGTCAACCGCTACCGCCGTGAACACTAAGAGAACACCCGAGAAGAGGAAGATGGTTGTGCCAATCCCAGCGCCATCTCATATCACTGCCAGGCCACCGCCCATAGTCTGGCCTAGGTGGGCAGTGGTCAAGACGACTGCGACATCTCAAGTCACGCCCTCAGGACACCAGCAGGCTGGAGACGTGAGCCTCCAAACAACAAAGACCACGACCGCACCTAAGATCACCCTGCCACCGGACCCGTCATGTGGATTGGACGAGTGCGCCGCCGGGTTCCAAGCCGCTGTTGAGACGGTGCTAGCTACTCAGAGTCATTTCTGTGGCAAATTCCTCGGTTCTGAATGCCTGGCAGATAATCTCCCGGGTCTGGGTCTTCCGAAGACGCTCTCTAGCACTTGTACGCAACGCGATCTATGCCGGGAAGTTTCGTCCGCCTGTTCTTGCTTGATGCAAAGTCGAGTGAACTGGTCTCCCAATCGTGGCAAAGCATGGTCGTGGAATAACATGTATAACAAGGTTCCTGCGAACCTCATACACTGAGTCCTTCCCGAGAAGCTGATATCATGAGGTCTTTAACGGAAAGGCCTTGGATTAGGCTCGGGAGTAAAAAAGCGTCGATCTGCTTGATCATTTACAATGAAGCGGCTGAGGACATCGCCGTCAAAGATGTAGTTTTCATTCACTACAGCTACAATTCCAAACCACCCCTTGTTTCCCCACACTTGAGCATTGTGCTCAGGAGGACGTTTCTGAGAAGCGGTGGTGATATGAAGCTGCTTTTAATTGAATATGGTGGTACTCAGATGGGCGAAAGTCCGGTGCCACATGCTCTCATACTATCATTTCCGTTTAAGCCGAGTCAACTAGAGGTGCGTCGACGATAGGGCGACTATCAAGAGTGAGCTGGCTTGTTCCCCCTCCGCTTATCCTCGAGGATTCGGGTCGGACAATCGATTGGCGCAGTCGGTGCATAAACCAGACCATGAGATGGTCTGGTGTTTAGGCTTCGGGCCGCGACAGCCCTTGCCGACGTTCTGGCACCACTTAATATCGTGGAAACCTGTGTGGCCGCACTCATATTTCTTGTCGATCTGCTCGCACATTGTCGTGGGGTAGCTACTGACGGGCTCTTCAGCGGTTCGACTTACCCCCTCAACTCCGTAACGTGGGCGGACGCTAATGCTGGACCCTACGTTAGCCCATCTTGTCTGTTTCCCGGCCAATTGGTCTAAACTGGAAATATCCTCATACAGACTAGGTGATTCTTGATTCAAGTATGTTCAATACAACTAAGCACCTCGTAATGTTACGTTTGTGCTTCGACGGTGTAGTCGGTGCGGTG
Organism: Colletotrichum ledebouriae; assembly: GCA_036785755.1. Lineage (NCBI taxonomy): Eukaryota > Fungi > Ascomycota > Sordariomycetes > Glomerellales > Glomerellaceae > Colletotrichum > Colletotrichum ledebouriae. The sequence continues at coordinate 36,227 of JAVHLU010000280.1, read as the reverse complement.
AAAAATTTCCAGTGGGTTTGCTTTCTTGCTTCGGACTCGACTGTCGCAGGCTGTCTAATAACAGCGGGAAGCTTAGACGACAAATCACTCTAGATAAAGCTTCAAGGCATCGATTCCACGAGGGAGGACTTCGACAGACTCTCTGGCGGGGCTGTGAAGTAGCATTCGCGTCAAAGGACTCGATAACTAGAGGGCGTATCGCTCCCAAAGACAGGAAGAATGGAAGATTTGGCGGTGAAAAAAAGGGAACAACTGAGAAAAATAAGCAAGGCTTTCCAGCCTTTTTAAACCACTACGAAGTGGGTGAGATTCTACGTGCAAATGATACCGAGCGGTCCAGGCCCCATCGGACGGCCGTCCGCGTTCCGCGGTACTGGAAACAACGTTCATCCCGGTTCCAAGATACGCAAATGCCATGGAAAGCGCAGTATGCTGTAAGAAACAATCACATATCATAAAATCTGCAGTCGAATTTGACAGCTTCAATGGGCATTCGGGAGGGGAATGAGAGGTTGACGCTGTGCTTTTTTAGGGTCTTGTGATTTCCCTCGTGCAAGGAGCCACCTTGACTTCCCGGTTCTTGTTGGTACGGAAAAGGGCGGTGGGTAAGGGTACCGGCATGGTCTCTTCTCTCCTCAAGAGCGACATCGAGATCTCCACATCCTCAACGGCCAATGAGGACGAAAGACAGAGGAGCCATCACGACGCGGCCGAGAAAAAGTGCATGAAAGGCGTTGTAATTCATATCCCAAGACGAGGAAAAGGGAGGGAAACGGGTTGTCGTCGGTTGTGGGGAAGGTGACAAAACATCGACCCTAGAACCCTGCCCGATTACTCTGGGGTATATCCCCGTCTACTATCACACAAGGTCGCTTTCATGCTTCAGTTTGTGATCTGCTCATGGGATCACGAACCTTCAAGTCACGACGTCTAGTTCCCATGCTGCTATCAACGTGCAGCATCCCTAAGAACTTCAGGGGGGTGTTACCTTTCGAGTGAGCATGACAGCAATGCACATTGCGATGGAAGTTTCTTTCGAGGTCCATCGGTTCCAACAGAGAGGGGTAAAAGGACTGCGTGGTCAGCAACATCCCGGGACAAGTCTCTCGAGGGCACGTTCGGCCCCCGCTGCACGAGCTTCTGCGCGCATGAGCTGATGTGGCTTGTAGCCGGCGTATATCACACGCAGGTTGAGGACATACATATCTATAGGTTGATGGAGGGTCCCAGCCGAATGGAGCAGACAGAGACCGATATGCAGGGTCGTCAAGGCGGTTGCGCGGTGATGCTAGAATATTCACCTCAGGTTTATCGTCAATCTACGGTCAAACCTGCTTCTCGCGTTTCGCGGCCTCGAGCTCTGCACGGGTTGCTTACGGCCAGTCGGCATTGCAATCGGTGGTGAGCGCTTGACTTGCGTTTGCTTTTTACGGAAATCATCTAGTGACCATCTCCACGAAAGACCCAGTTGAGCCTTGCCTTGTTGGGTCTTCGGTATTTGCGCGTCAGCGAAACTGGATCCCGTTCGAGGTTATTGCTTTCTCGTATAAAAGGATATCCCTGATTTCACCAGATTGAGAATCAACTTGCACATTCATGTAGTGTATCGTGACTACATCATGCTGCTGTTTCTCATGACTTACTAGAGACAAAGTCGTTTAAAGCACTCACCTGTAAAAGAGCATTCATGAGCATTTAGGCGGGGAGGATGGGTTTCCATATCAGATCCCAACGCTAGCCCATGGACATGCATACATATCTCCCCACCAGTCATCAGTTTCCTTGTATCCTCGTGTACATGTTTTGCGCATCAAACTTTCAGAAATTCAGACGCAAGGTGGGTACCACCTTTTGAGCCCAGTAGACCTCTATGGGGTACCTGCCACGCATTCGGGATACAGATACGAAGCAGTAACGGCCTTGAAACATATATCGCATTAGACCAAATTCATTGTCAGGTCTGGCAAGACTTGCCTTGCTGGAATCAAATTCGAATTGTTTGCCGTCGTCATCCTTGATCATCCTTGTGACATCGGCCATCTTTGGCCTCTTCTCCGATCTCTTACATTCCCCCTTCTGTATGATTTTCGCACAATTAAACAGCCGAAAGAATTACCATTATCATGAAGATGGCCTCTGAGTCATTGAAGGCTGGACCAGGGCAACAGAAGGAGAACGACACAGTTATCTTCAAATTCCGCGACCGCACACCCAAGATCAACTTCCTCACAGGAGGATACGAATGCTTCGAAGGTTACCAAAATAGACAACGAGAGAACCATCAAGTCAGCTTGCTCTACAACATTCCTCCAAGCTCCTACTTGATGTTTTACTCAGCTGAATCCCAGGGATCTCTATAACCTTCGACATGTCTCACGCCTCTTATTTCAATTGGGTGCGACTGAGTCCTTCGGCTACTGCAACTTCTACAAAGAGATAGTGTCCCTCCCTTGGACGTTGGAAGTTTCAGAGAAACCGATCAAACGGCTCTTCGGCATGAGAAATCGTATACCACACCAACAGACGGGCGGCCAAGAGGTCGTTCCTGCCTCATTCCTGCGAGGACCGCCGCTGCGAGCGGGGTACGCACAGGGGAATGCACCCATCATTGTGCCTCTTTCTCTTACATGGGCGAAGCTCACAGATGAAGACTTCCGCAGGATCAGGGTGTCGCGCGTGACACGAAGGCTGTGCCAACAATGCCGACATAATGTTGCCCGTGCTGCGTCAAGTCGGACTCGAGAGGCCGAGGCCAGAATATGGTCATCTGGAGAGGAAGATTCGTCCCGTTGCTGGAACTAGATGATTTACAACATGATCAAACGTCTCAAATTTTGACGCTCTGTTGCCGGGTTTGTGGGTCTAATCACTGCTGGGACTACTTCGCCGATGACCAACTGCCGAGTCTCGCGATGAAGCCAGGTCAGTCATTCATCCGCCGAGGTTGGGAAGGAAAGCTTAGATTATGTGCGCATCATGACTTTTCTTGGGCGAAAATCTGCGCGGATTACTCAAGGTCTTGGCTGAGCAAAGTCAGAAAGCCGATTTTGACGTGTTCAGATTGCGCCCAGGTAGTCGGAAAACACGGAAGCCCCCGAAGCCTGGCCTACTCTCTGACTTGGCCACGATCTTCCAAGTCTAACATGAAGATTAATACTGCGATGGAAAGTGGGTTTGTGCGTTCTTGTCTTGAGGCAGACCAAATAATCACGAAACAACTACTTCGCAAGGGTCTCCAGCAACTACATCGAGACCATGGCGATCTTTGCTGCCCGCATATCTCCTTCGTCCACGAAAAACTCATGATGCCTTTCCTCTGGAATAGATGCATCTGTTTCAGAAAAGCAGCAGAAAACACGCGCGTTGACTGTTATGCGTATCCTATGTCGGGAATCACGCCAAATTTGAAACCCGGATGTAGCGCTTGCAACGGGAGGAATAAGCCCTCAAAGGTCGGCAATGACAGTTACAGCGCTCATTCGCCTCATTTTTCCAGTGCCCTTGCGGATTTCGATACACCTGGGGCATCGAAAGCTTTGGGGTCGTCTTGGAGGGTGAACAAAAGTTTGGATTGGGCGGGAGGGTGAAGCCGGCGACGCAATCCCTCGGAGATCTCGTGTCTTCACAGATGCTGCCTTCTTGGGAATGGATGGCTGATATGCATCCCGAAATTTACGAAATGGATCAAGATGAACTGTACTTCACTTTGTGTAAGGACAAGAGTTGTCTGGAATATAAGAGGCCAGACCACGAGCGTTTCTTCTAAGACTTCAAACCATTAGAAGGTGTGATATTTGGCATTTTGATTCGTTAGAGAAAGTCTCGAGTTTGAATACTTTTCACCGTGAAAGTTTGGCACAACCATTTCAGGAATCCGACAATCATAGTACTGCCATCGAACATCCCAGCTGAGACCCATTTCCAAGCGATAGATAACCTGCCGTTGACCACGATATTCGTTTACGATACATGCTAGTGTACAAGCGAATCTCGTCCTCTGCGGCCTATGTCGATTTCATAAAAGACTAGGTCTCCAGGCTTTGGCTTCACTATAAACTGAGGCTCTTCCTAAGTTGAAGTTCAAAGTCGGACTCTCAGACGAGAGGGACGGCAGCGTGTACCTTTGCACAGCGATGAAAGAACCACTAAACTGATTTTCCATCAGATGGCGCTGGAATAGGGTATGCTCATCATGGTGCCCCCTCCCTTGCTGCGGTAGCTACCAAAACCTGGGCTGCAACGGTGACAGTAACTGCGGACAGCGGTATTGCTACATAACATTGCAGAAAAATGGTTTAAAGGGATATTCAAAGAGTTGAACCCTCTGGGGCATTAGTCCGAGGGGGGTTCGTGGGGTGGGGGCTCACTGACACAATCGTCGGTCATACGTAGGGCCCAGGAAACCTACCGGGTCCATACGAATGTAGTCAGACTGGTTTTGAATATGGAAGCTTTCTCAATAAGCTCCTGGCCTAGTAAGCAATTCGGACATGGAAATGAGTTCTGTCGTGTATCTAGTTCTGGATGAGGGACTTCACGCGATTCCGAGTACGTATGATTGCTAGAGGCACGCAAGTGCTTTCGGGATGTCCTCTTACCGCTACTAGCGTTCTTGTCTCCCGTCGCGCGCCGTTGTAGCCAGTGTATTCGTCGCTCCTTGCAACTCTCGCACATTTACAAAGGCCCCAGTCCCTTCAGATAATCGTTCTCATGGAATCCTCTCATTTCTTGGAACCACCGAAGTCGTTATTCGGCAGTTGTCTATGGTCACGATCGTGCGACATCCATCTGAGATTTCCAGGTTCTAAACGAGAAGTTATGCTCTTAAAAATGAGGCCTCTCGATACGGCCAGCCGACTCGTTTCCTCATTTCTCTTTCCTCCTTTCAGAAGCTTCGCTGGGCTTCTTGAGGCGAGATTCGGCGAGATGCCGATTCTAAGCGATCGATCAGCGCTGTTGTTGGGGATCGAGTACGGCTCACTAATTCTGGAAGAGAGAAAACAAGACTTCGCCCATATAGCCCATTTAATGAAGGATTGAATAGGGTGAATTTAGGGCGGGAGGGCCGAGAAATAGAACTGATCTCAATGGCTGCTCTCGAGCATCTTATGATCATCTCAGATCAAGCTCAGAACCTCACGACGAGACACGTATGAGAGGGGGTCACTTCCGGTCAGGCCATCTCGGCATTAAACGGCTCAAGAAGCGAGAATCCTTCTCTAAATTGTGTACTCGCGGTGACAACGGAAAACCTTTCCATCGTAACGCCTCGTGAAGAAGATGCAAAACACACTAGTCGCCTTGTCCGGGTTCAAGGAGCCCAAAATTGTCCAGAGCCCTTGAGGAACACACCTGCTGAGACGTATAGCAGCCTAGAGTTCCCGCAATTATCCGCGTGGGTCTTGTTAACGTCAGGCTCGCACCCAGATCAGGCTCCTGGATCCACGGCGCATGACGTCCCGCCCCCGGATTTTCCTCAGACTGCAGACGTGGCAGAGCGCCTCGGTGCTGATCGTTGCAGAAGTGAGGTAGCACAGGAGGAACGGGTACGAATTGTGAGCACCGATTTTGGATCTCAGCTGTGTATAGCGCTCAGTATTACCAACATTAGCCCTAGAGACCTTGAGAATCTGTGCATGAGGTGATTCGTCTGGTGCATACAGAAGAAGGCACGCACCAGGAGCTTATTTCTGGAGTCCAGAATTCCAATTGTAGGTTCAGTTATTTCTCCATCAATCATGAAACGGCGATCGATAATATTCAGAAGACGCATGTCCAAGTCATAGGCGTGACAACCGGATCGATGGATGCAAGCCATATTGCGGCTGAAGAACCGGGTCGGTGATGATGACAGGAGATGGCGCGCGGGAGCCGGTCGTCTGTCTCAGGGCTAAGGCTAAGAGCAAAGCAAAAGTGGCGAGGTGCCGATTACCGACGCAAGGCAGATGCAGGTAGAAGTCGAAGAGGAATAGTCGCCTAGCGCAGATGCAAGATGGGCAAGAGCGGTTGAAGGAGTATGGTGTCAATTCTGATCAAAAGGAAGCAGGGGCCGTCGAGGGGAACGTGCCTCGGACGGCCTCTCCCGCTCCCGGTCTTAGGCTTCTGGCCCCGTTGACCAATTTGACAACTTCACTTTCCATGCTGTTCATGAAGCTCATCCGCGCCTTCAACCCAGCTGCGGAGGAACAATTCTTCTCCTTCGTCATGAGTAAAACCAGAAATCCGAGGATGAGAGCCCGGATTCCTACGCAACGACCGAAAAAATAATCACACATCGGCTGGAAACGACGTCCTTAGCACAGTCGCCAGTCAACGGGTGCCCCGTAGCTGTGCAGTCGATCAACAGCGCATCTCGTGCCCCCGTCTTACAGTCTGCAGCAACTTACTGCCGGTACACTTGCGTTCCTTCTGGAGGACATTCTTCCGCATCACATGATACGAAAAGTTTTGATAGGGGATTGTAAGGTGGCTGGCTGTGCTGTCAGGCCGAACCTGTCTTATGCGACATTGATCGACTACTTCTTGGCTTCTTCCTTGGAATCGGGCCTCCCGGACACCAATCCGGAGCTGTTCATCAAGCGATGCATGACGTCTGAACTTCTGATGACACTTCTACGAGCGGCAGAGCAGTCAACGAGATCGTACCCTGCTCAATCTGTCCCAAGGAGGGTGTCGCTGCTCCCAAGACAGACGGATGAGAAGCGGCCCGGGCTGGATCTGAAGCTCAAGTCACTTTAGGTAACTTCGAAGCACCTTTTTGTGAGATGTAACCCATGCCCACAGATTCTCTCCCTTTTTTTTCTCTTTTTTTTTTTTTGGCGAAAGTACTAGCCAGCCCATGTCACTTTCAGTACGCATGTGGCAGACTGCCAAGATCAGCAAGCCACCTCGACCACCACTACTTTCCGCGCAGCATACGGCCCTGCGATGCGGCAGGTAACACCTCATACGAGACGTCGCAGGGTGTGATGCCTCTTCACTCCTCGGACTTCGCCCGAGCACTGCAAATGAGCCTCGAATGCGAAGATGACGCTGACGCTGGTCGAATGGCGGCCCGACCACAACGTTCATTCTGACGACTACGGAAACACAAACTGATCAGGATTGGAAAGCGGTAATCGTACTACACCAGATGGTATCGTCGACCATAGTTAGTGTTGCCCCATGGATTTCGCTACAAACCTGGAAGACAGACCATGCTACACTTATCGTCTTCAGTCCATTCTTCTAATTGCCATCCAGTTCCCGAATCTGTAGACAGAGGTTTCGAAGGCAATAAGGCTCCATGGTGGTTCGGGGCTGGTCGGCTAACCCCCACCCTGTTGGGAGCTTTCCCGGGACTACCTCAGATAGAGTTGCGGCTTGAACCCATCCCATTTTGACCTGATATGGTATCGTCAGCGTTGGATCTTCTACCTCCCACTCTCAGGTTCTTCCACTGCGGAGGGCTGGACCCAACTCTTACAGGGCTAAGCAGCAGGTCTGTCCCGATTATCTCACACTGTGTTGCAGCAAGTTGGTCTAGCCGCCGATGCAGTCGTTCGTACCACAAATGTTCAGGTTGAGCGAGTGCTTGACGTGGTCAGGGTGACTCTTGCGCCTTCTCTTTCGCAAGGCGCGCCTATTTTCTTCTTCTGTGATTACAAGGGAAGTATCCTCTTGTACAAGGAGGTCCACTCACATCTTGTTCTACCTCTCGCATCCGGGCCATACTCCGTTGACGTGCGGGAGCAGCTCTTACAAGCCTACAAGCACGGAACTGCCTCAGACACCACCACCTCGATCCTAGGTTGGTATGAGGGCATTGAGAAAGAACCAAACTTTTTCAGCTTCCTCTTGTTTCCTGCTACTCTTCTCTTCCTATGATAAAAAGGAGGCTTAGACCACCCCCAAGACGACAGACATCTTGTCTTGCCCTGCTCTCTGTACTCAAGCTTGGTCACACTCTACATGCGCCTGGTGTACGCCGATCGTTCTCTGTCACAGTCCGCTATCTTTCTCTGCCTCGCTAGTGTGCATCGTGCAACACTCCTACTGTCGTCTGCCGTCGCACCGCAGAAGTGCTACTTCTCCCATAATATTTCTAAACTGAACGTGGCTCCTCACAACGACGCACCCTCACCCATGGGCAGCTTCACAGGCGGTTTCAACAAGATCCCACACCGTCCATATACCCATTCGCACCTCAAGACCGGGAAAGAAGCTCCAGCTGAGCCGCATTCACCTTTGAGCACCTCTTACGACAGCAACTCGCTCGGTGTAGATCTCCATGAGAGCCGACCGCTTGTTCCTGGGGTGTACGTTCCGACCATGTGCTTCTTCGAGACCGGCACTGAGAACGTGGATACCGACGCCATTGCCCGCCATGCCGTGCGACTTGCCCAGGCCGGTGTCACTGGTCTCGCCACTCAGGGATCGAACGGGGAAGCGGTGCATCTCACTCACACCGAACGCCAAATCGTCACCGCCACAACTCGGCAGGCGCTGAATGACGCTGGATTCTCGCAGATGCCCATCATAGTTGGATGCGGTAGCCAAAGCACGCGCGAGACCATCCAGTATTGCTCAGAAGCTTGGGCTGCCGGCGGTGACTATGCTCTTGTTCTTCCGCCGTCCTACTACGCCGGTCTGTTTGCGCCCTCCTCTGAAACCATCTTCGAATACTTCCGTACAGTTGCGGACTCTTCTCCGATTCCGCTCATCATCTACAACTTCCCAGGGGCAGTCGGCGGGCTCGACCTCAGTTCCGACGTCATAGTCGAGTTATCTCGGCACCCCAACATCGTCGGCGTCAAATTGACTTGCGGCAATACGGGAAAGCTGAATCGTGTTGCAACAGCCACGAGAAAGCTAGCCAAGGATCCCGAAGCGGACGCTCCCGAGTTTCTTGTCTTAGCGGGTTCGGCCGATTTCTCGATTCAGTCGTTGGTGGCTGGAGGGCATGGCATCCTTGCCGGATTGGCCAATATTGCTCCCAAGGCTTGCACTAGGACGATCGAGCTCTTCCAAAAGGGGAACCAAAAGGAAGCCAAATACCTGCAGGAGATTGTTTCACAGGGTGATTGGACTGCCATCCAGGGAGGCGTTGTCGGAGTTAAGGCTGGTCTCCAAGCTTGGATGGGCTACGGAGGAGTTGCGAGGAGCCCTCTTCCAAAGCCAACAACAGAGCAGATGAACACATGGAAAGAAGGATTCAGGGACCTTGTCATGCTAGAGAAGTCTCTTTGAGCCAAGTCTGTGAGGTTGTTCGTGAGCGGCAGTTTTGTATTGAGGGCGTCATCATCATGAAGGAGCTATCTCAAGTCGTCCAGGGACGAGACGGTCTTCTGTCAACCATTGCATTTTACCAACTTGCTTGTCAGAAGCCACGAGAGATTCTTTCGCTATATTTCTGAAGGGACAACGAGGGCTTAGTGGTGATTGGGGGACATTTAGTACCGTCGTTCGCGTCCGATGCTCGGAAGGACGTGCTCTGGGCGCTGCGTTAGAATCTCTACTTGGGAAAAAAACTAATGATGTTATTGATTTTTGATGACACGCTGACATTTCATTTATTATGACGTGGTCAACATGGGACTAATACTGAGAAGATCTTTTGGATAGTCGAGGTGTGTAATCTCAGACCTGCAAGTTGTAGCGTGAACACCCTACTACTACTGACATCTTCTCTCGAACAACGACAACGAATCTAGAGCTGTCGAGTGACCACCCGTTGCAGCGTGCATGGAATGAAACAACATAAGCTTTACTTTTATTGTTCTGTATTTACTATGTTGAGGTATCTAGTGAGATACCGATGAGAGCTTCGCGGATATGTCTTCATTCTGTCTTCTCCTTTTCGACAAAATCGAGTAAAGCCAAATTCATTGCTTAACGCGCCTCTTTATGCCGCATTTATTCTGCAGTGATCCTTGTCGGCACAATAAAAGCTGCACAACTACACTCAGAAGCCCTGCGAGCAGCTGAGCACTGCTTCTGCCACGTCGGTATCGCGCGCCCTACCCTCGCAGAAGGCTGCATCATCGGCGAAGGGCAACAACTCGGCCCCTCCAACCAGTGATTTCCCGGCATCGAAGGCGCCCAAACTTCGTCGTACACTTCGCCCAAAGCGGTGAGGCGACGGAAGGGGTTCAGGCAACCACAGACCTAAACATGTATCCCGTTTTCCAGACGGCATTCTGCAGACCGGGACAGCGGTAGCTCTGCCTAAAGGATGCCCTGGGCCCCCTGTTTGTGCTACGGCTGAACGTTGCAATCTACGTCGGCCGTAAAAGATGCGAATGGGTACCAAGGAGTGGCAACGGACTTTGCGAACCTGGGACCGGCTTGTTGGAGAACGCGGTCAAGAGGCAGCAGTAGCGTGGACGAGGTTCGCATCTGACCACTCAGACACTTTCACGACATTCCACTGTCGTTCCAGCTCGTGATATGCATGCAACCTTCCGGCGCGTACCTGAATTCAACAATGCCACTCGCCCCTCCGGGCGTCCTGAGCTTGCCTGAGGAGAGGCCACATTGGGAAGAATGCTATATCCAAGTCATCTCCTCAATGCATCACGCATCTGCACGCAATATAGAGAAAGTGACACGAAGTGCCGCGGTTTCTATTCTCGTCAAAGTTTCTCGAAAGCTCGACGATCGTTGCTGAATCTCGACCTGCGCAGCTGAGATCTCGTCATCATAGCGGTCTAGGTGGCAAGTTCCCCCCTGAACATGGTCGACATGGTAACGATGCTGAACGACGGTACGCGGCAGCTCCAAACAGAAGTTTTCTAGGTTCCCACATGTTGGGAATGCCACAAGGTTGGTGACAGCACGGCAATGGGACGGATCAAGACGGCACCGCTTGCTCGAGCGTGGCATTCGGATTGCTTGACTTGACCTCGCATGATGGAAAACCGATATAACCGCCTGCAATCCCCTGTTTGATGGAAAGCCCGACACTTTTTTAAGCCAATTTTGTGAAGTTCTTCAAGATTCGAGCACCGATTACGATGGTTGTTTCACCACTTGTTCTGTCGTTCGGCATTCTAGCGTGCGCGCCTTCGGTGGTTGCTGGGCAAGACTTCCCCGTTCTCGGACCAAGGTCCGGTCTGGATGTGCAGACCGGCGAGATACCGATGAGGAGAGACATCAACAGCCTTTACGAAGAGGCAGGACCCCAATGGTATGCTTGCGTGTTCACCGTCTCACATGACAGAGACGGTGTGCTAACGCTGTTGCAGGGATCTCTACGTGGAAGCGCTCACAAAGATGCAAGATGCGAATGAAACAGACCCAACATCATTCTTCCAGATTGCAGGTGAAAGACTTGAGACCATCTCTCCGTGGACATGCCACTTACTATATCAGGGATACACGGCCAACCTTACGTGGCTTGGTCAGGTGGAGGACCACAGTCAGGGGCAGAAGCAGGATATTGTCCTCACAACGTACGAAAGGCTACCATCTCTTTGGCAATGCGAGAACATTCGCTGAATTTCTTAACAGCAAATGCTATTTGGCACCTGGCACCGCGCCTATCTCTCGCTTTATGAGGTTGGTGTATCGTACCACAGGCCTGGGCTGATTGCCAAGCGAAGCTAACTCTCCCTTCTCAGCAAATACTGGTAGACCACGCAAAACGGATCGCTTCTGCGTATCCCGCGGCTTCAAGAAGGAAGTACGTGGATGCTGCCGAAAACCTTCGGTTGGCATTTTGGGACTGGGCGGCCGACTCCAATGTCCCTGCAGCCACTGCGACGCCCACAGTTGTCATCAACAGATCCATCAACGGCACGCTTCGTCAGACATCTGTTCGAAACCCGTTTTTTAGCTACAAGTATCCCGCATCGGTCCTCAGAGGCGACTTCGGCAAATTCAACGGCGAAGACCACACTAAAAGATGCACATCTGAAGGACAGAGCTATCCAGGGACAGCCAATGACATCTTGGCGGGTTACAATCTCAAGGAGAAGGTGGTGAGTCGGAGACAAGCTCACTTACACAGATCGAAAGCAATCGCGCGGGGCTTTTCCCGTGTGACACAGCGGACATTGACTAACGAGTCACAGTACAACGTCTTTTTGAAAGCTGCTAGCTTTGACGAAATGGTCTCGTCGCAATCAGAGGGCGCCAACTTCGAAGGCCCTCATGGTGAAGTCCACGTCGGCGCGGCATGCGGTCAGGACCTTGTGTACCTCTCGACATCGGCCTTTGAACCCCTATTGTCAGTATTTGAGATCAGAAGCCGCCATTGAGTCCTCAAACATCTAATGCAGTCACAGCTGGCTTCACCATGCCAATGTAGACCGCCTCATGGCTTACTGGCAAGCGCTCCACTTCGAAAACTCCACGATGCACTTCTCGTACCCCTCGAACCAAATGTTTGCAACGCCATCAGGGACGATCACCACGCCTCAATCGCCAATGCAGCCGTTCGTTGGTAGAGAAGGGCCACTGAACAGCGAATCTGTGGCGCGCATCCAGGATTGGGGGTACACGTACGCGCCCATCCGGCCCTGGGACGAGGCACCCGGGGAGACGAAGATGGCGGTCAGCAGGACTGTGAACAGCCTCTATGGCCCGCAACAGCCGGTATCATTTAGAATGTCGAAAAGACGTCGAGCGGCACCTAGAACCGAGTACTTCGCCAAAGTTCAGGTCGAGAGGAGCGAGTTGGACTTGCCATGCCAGATTCAACTCTACTTGAAAGGCAGCTTGGCGGGCTCCTTTACCTTGTTGGACATGCCCGAGAGCGGTGTGAGCTATGATCAAATTCCCCTGAGACGGAGCGTTGGAGCGATGAATTTCGCTGGATCTTCAGCTGTCTTGGATTCTATCGATGATGAGTTGGCGGTCTTCATCAAGAAGGTGAGTTCTCTCATACATTTGTATCCAGCGCATTGAATAACAGACGGTTCTAGGTGGACGGGGGAGAGGTGCCATTGAGCCAGGTTCCAAGTTTGCGGATTCAACTCGAGGATGTTGAAGTGATACCGTCATCTACGCTGAGCGAACTGCCCACGGTGAGGAAATCGAGCAGCAGGTCCGCCATGATCCGCGCTTTGGCTGCTGCTCGTTGAGTGTTTTTCTCGGTGGGAGTTTCCTTGTGTAATCGCAAGACGGGTGATTTTGTTTGCATGAGGTTGGTACAAGAGCTTCCCGTAGTTGTGCGTAATGTTGGGAGGGCAATGAAGCAAAGCCGACAGTAGATATCTGGGAATACGAAGACGGCCTGTCAAGTTTGAGAATGAAACACTGTTGATTTGTGATCGCCTTACCCGTCAGGTGTCATGAACAATTTGCCAATCGCAGTAGCCACAGTGTACAACACGCTCGCTCGGTTCCAGAGACACGATGTGGGTGCGCGCGCACAACGTCGGACGTCATGTCAACCAAGGCTTACCCTGGGCACGGCGCACGACGAGACCCGACACCAGGGCGAGCGAGCGAGCGAGCCTTAAACGGCCCGATGGGATTTCGTGGGATGACATGTCTTACGGGCGCTTAAGTCGACGTCTGTCAGTCGGTGAAGATGAGTGCATCTTGTGGAGTGATATCTCACTCGAGGTATCGTCATGAGATCTTGCCTCATTGATTCCCAGACTGAAGCAGTCCAGTCTTAGTTTTATGGATGTTCTGCTTTCTCTAAAAGTCACCTGGTGATCAACTGCTCCTATGTCGGTGTGTGAAGTTTTGAGATCAACGAAGCGAAACTCTGGGTCCGCGGTGACATACTCGTTGTTCGAATAGCCAGCACCATTGATCCCTTGATGCTGATAGGGAATGAACTACATTGTTATCGAAGCTAGATTAAAGGTATAGAGCTGAGGGGTAACAGTTACCTTTCAAAAGGGCAACATAGCATCTGCCGCAATGATGCCCTCTTGGCTTCTGTCCTTCAGCGGACGAGAGGGTGTAGGATGCAAAGAAGACAACCAGGAGGCCCTCCAAGTCGCCCAAGACGTTTATCAGGTATAAGTACGGTACTAGTGTCGTCAAAGTTGTTATCTAGGCCTTGGTTCATCTGCTTGCTGATCTTTTTCCTACTGGGATCATGGATGTTGACAGACATCCTGGTGTCTTGAAGGGTATGCCAGTAGTCAAGATGGTTCACATATAAACTGAGTCGTACTGAATGCTGTCAGTCCACGATCACTCGTAAACTAAGTGCCTACCTCTATGTCATCTAAAACTGCAACAGAATAGGGCAGGCATCTTGAGGGCCAAGTAAATCAAGACGGTTCTGGAGAAGGTCGAAGTCAATGATCCCATGTCCTAGTGCTGCGCCACTTCTTCTGAAAACCGAAGACTCGATAGGCGGAATGGGGAACAGCGAGTAAATCGAGTCGCTGAAGATGCCGTCTCGGCCTGTCCGATTCGTGCTATTATCGGTCACGGCCAAGCGCTCTACGTTCTTGTTCTGTATGATCTAATGTTGTTCCAACATCCCCAGGCCGACCTGCCTCCCAGTCTCTTGAGGCGTCTCTTTCAGACCAGCACCGTATTCTTGCTCTTCTGAAGCCTTGGTCCCGAAAACCCGACATCGTCCTTCTGCTTCGCTGTCACCGCCCTTGGAGTATTCCTCTGGCAAAAACGGCACCGTGGCTCGATGAGACACGACTGATGATGATCGAGGCCCGATGATATCTCGCGTGTCAGACTGAAATGGCGCCTTGAACCTGTTGCGTTTCTGCTGAGGAGTGTAGGACAGCAGAGCGTCCCAACCAACGTGGCCACGCACTGTTCTACCATTGCATTTGCAGGCTCTTCTCTGCCGTAATATCCACATGGTTCTCTTCAAGTGGTTTGCAGCACAGCCCAGATATACGACAACATACCATTGATGACTGGTGCCCTCTGGTATAGATCCCCGAGCCGCGCGACCTTACAGAGTTACATACGCGGCCCTCGCTCTTTCGCATAAAGACGCCCTTCTACCGCTTCTCTCTTCCCGCCCCCTGCCGAACTCGGTGTTCTCGAACCTAACAAAATGAACAATGATAATTGAGAATGGAGTCCGGACCGTGAGAGGCAACTCCTTCCAAGGGCAAGGGCAAATCATGCATCTAGAAGCTCCGCTTGATCTGCAGTATACACTGTTCAGCTCCAGAGATTATAGAAAGCAGGAGACTGGCGCTTCATCCTCAGAGAACACCTCGCAAGGCCGGCGCCCATAAACGTAACATCTGGCCCCGAAGAAACTTTCCTACGCAAACATGTACAGATTTAGTGGGATCACGGATGATGCAAAAGTCCGTAATGAATCTGCTCACAGGCGTATTGAATTCTTACAAGTATATTCCCAAACCTACTCCTTCCAATCCCAATTAATCCTATCCCAGTTCCTAGAGAACGATCCAGCTTCCCAAACCCAGTACCCTTTGTCCTCTCCTTTCTCAGCATGAGAGAAGAATCGCCTGTAGCCGTCGGACGCAGTTGACATTCTGTCAAATACATATCAGCTCCGAACTCTTTTTCCTCAAAAAGAGAAAGAGACAAGTGAAACCTACCGGTACAAAACTCCCATCCAATGCAACTCCGTCACTATGCAGAGACGCAAGTCTCCTCGAATCGCTAGTCTATCTAACCCCATCCAGTCCAAAAGCGCTAATGCGAAAGTTCTCTTGATAGAAGACCCCAGAAATGAAGAGTCAGCATTCCAAACAGATGTGACCAAGGCGCTCTCAGCACAAGCTATGGCGTGCGGTCGTGAGTCCGCTCGTCAATCAGCCTCTTCGCACTCCCCACGTTACCGTACAACATCTCCATCAACTTGCCCTTCTGCCGCGTCCTCACGCCCTCGAGATACCCACCAACATCCTCCAGCCCCCTGATCTGATCTTCCAGCGTGAGGGTGCTAGAGTTGACGGACCTGACTAACGGGCTGACGAGCTTCCGCCTCAAGTTCTCGAGGTTGGCCTTGAGCGCCATGAGTTTACCGTTGTGCTCGACAAGAATGCTCTTGTTCCGGACCGTCTTCTCTCTGACGTTCTGCAAGAGCAGCCTGTTGCGCTCGTACTTTGCGACTTCCACCGAGTTGGGTCCGAGAATGCGCGTCCACAGGGAGGAGAGCAGGTCAGCGTGCTGGTCGTCCTGCGCCGAGGCCTCGCGGACGACTGTGCGGGCGAGGTTGAGGAACTGGTGGTCGATGGCTTCGAAGAGGGCGAAAAGCGCCAGGGAGTGCTGCAGTTCCGAGTTGATGGCGTCCTCGAGGACGGAGAGGAACTCGTTGAAGGTGCGCTGGAGGGTAAGGCGTGTGCGCTGCGGGTTGGACATGCCGAAGACGTATCTAGACAGCGAACCCAGCCTTGTGGGTGCGCCGACAGGGTCTTCAAGGACCCCTGTTTGCGAGAGGATATTGTGGATGTTGTCGAAGACGGCGGTGAACGGGGAAGACGGGAGGTGTTGGACGTGGGACAGTTCCCTGCGGGCCCAATCCATGACGATCAGAATGCCATCAATGTCACCGTCGACGTTCGCAAAGAACTTTGTCAGCTCAATAGCCAGCGTCTTGAGACTATCGCTGAGGTCGTCTAATTCTTTTACGATGATGGGCGCAGAGGTCATGTTGCTGGAGCGCACGCTCTCGCCTAGGTCCCAGACAGCCACGCCTGTGGCCTGTAAGTCGCCCACTTGCGATGCGCCGTTTTCGGAAAAGTAGATGAGGGGCTCGAAAGAGCGCGCGATGCCCGCGACCTTTACAAGATCAGGGACGGGTTGCTGCGTCGCAGGCTGGAAGAGGTTGCGCGTCGCGCTGATTGCTAGGACAGCAATGAGAATGGAAAGGATGGTAGAAGACCACGAATGGGTAACGAAGCGCCATTTGGAGCGGAAGAATTCCACCACGGCCTCAATTGGCTCTGTACGCTGCTGGACTTCTGCGCGCAATGCGAACCGAATGTCTGTATGGGGTTAGTCGAATTGCTTGTACTCGCCACACGCAGGACGCCTACAATTCTCTTGATTCAAAGTACCTTCCGACGAACTCGTCTCCTTCCATGCGATTTCATCCAGCTTAATCGTAGTATTGTCTATTTTGGGCTCGGGGCTTGGGGACCGGCCTTTGTCGGGACTCATGCTCCCGGTCGGCAACCTAGTGCGGATCGCACGGCGCAACACATGCTCGTCCTCATCCTCGCTATCAAACTCCGGACTTGATTCTCTCGATTCGTGACCGAACAGTTTTCGGTTCGGCGGCGGGAAGGCGCCTAGGATTTCCTCACTCCGGCGCCAGAAGCCGCTGTCGCGACCCCCGTTTCCGAGGCGGCGCCAGGCCGGAGGACTGTAGCCACCTGCGGAGACTGAGTGTTCGGGGTCTGGGCCCAGGTCGCTCTCTGCGTCGATCTCTGACTTGAACCCCGAGTGGTGCGACGGGTAGCCGAACAAGGGCATTCTGGTCTGTTGGTTCGGGGGCGGGGTCGTCGGCTCGAAGTCGCCCAAAGATGCGTCTAAATGATCCAAAGGATCGAACGTCGGCAGCGGAGGCGGCGGCATGGCTGTCATCATATTGTTGATACTGCTGTTGGTGACGGTGGCTGCGGCGAACGAGTGCGCCGCTTGCTACGGCGGGTGGTGCGGGAAGGGCCTTGTACCTCGGAGGCGGCGGCAGCGCCTGCAGGTCTTGTTCGATGTGATGGTTTGCGGAGGTTGTCTTCGTCGCGCGACTTGTGCGCTTGAAGTAGCTGAAATTGGGAACCAGGCTCGGCTTCCAGGAGACTTGGACGATGTAGATGTAGACGAAGACAAAGGACAGGGTGAGGGTGGCGACGTATGTGCTTGGAGCGATGGTGATGCTCAGCAGGGAAACGTTATTATTGACTGTGACCAGCGACGGCATGGAAAGCATATCAGCTGGTCGGGAGGTGTTTGCGCAATCGCTCACTCCCTCTGTTGCCGTCGCAGCTGGGCATGCGACGAGTGAAGATCGATAAACTGCTAAGATTGCTGGCGATAGGGTACTTTGGTTCCCGATGCGCCGGCAGTCGAATGTAGATAGACGGTGTGAATGGGTGAGGTGACAGTCAGGCCCGCAGGGTCAGGTATCAGCCAGACGGTCGACGTCAATGAATACGCGCAGAGTATAAGAGTAAGAGCGATTTTGTCGCAAAGGTAATAAGTTTAGATTTAGAGGTTTGGTCTAAGGTAAAACGAACCCAGCAGTTGGGTATCACACAAGATAGACGTCGCTCAACCCGGGGGATTCACGACGTGGTGGGTGAGTGAGTGACTCGAGAGGGCCGTGGGAAGCATAAAAAAGCGGGAAGAATGCAAGAAGCGGCATCCAATGCCTTTCGAAGGAGGGGGGAAGGAGGTAATCGGGAGGGGGGGGGGAGAGATACTGAGGCAGGTCGTTCTTATTCCACCCACTGCTACCTTACTGCCATCTTAGTGCTCTCCGTCCGTATCACCTTGCGGCGAGTTGAATTTCGAGAGGTTGGGGAGCTCCCTTACCCACTTGCCAGGTTTGAGCTCTTGACCCAATCAGAGACCGAGACTGTCAAGGGAGCGGCCGGATCTCAGGTCCCGGATTGGTTGGGGTGGAGAATGAGACACTGGACCTGGACGTCAGAGCAAGGAACACGGCACGTACCTACTGGTTAGGTCGTTCGTCGTTTCGTCCCTGCCGCCGCCGTTGCTGCTGCTGCTGCTGCTGCACCTGACTGCGCAGCGGCTCCTTTCCCACCTTACCTTACCTCAGGTACCGAATGCGTTGGCAGCCAGGTTCATGTCCAAGTCCGGGTTCATGTCCCTAAATGAATAGCATTGTTGAACAAGGCAACAGGGAGCCTGTGTCTCAAGTCCCTTTCTTGTTCGTCTAATCCTGGACTTCCCGAAAGCGCAAGAGATATCTCCCTCTGAACGACTCCACGCTTTCCTCGCGTCGAGTCCAGCCTTGTCGCGTCACCTGATTGGAAGGAAGAAGGCGCAAATATCCCTCCGACGTTTAAGTGGTTGCATGTCTCGACGTATGAACCCAAGGTGCCTTGAGGTAAACAAACAGACATGTAGGGACCATCCGATTCGACGACGATGCCAACGGAACGCGAAAAAAACGTCGCATCTAGCCAAAAAAGGATTTGTTTATCGCCCTTTTTCAGCCTGTTGCCACCTCCAAAGAAACACACCATCGACAAGAAAATCAATAGCATAGGGCATCCCCCCGCCAAACACCAAGCGGCGCTTGTCTTTCTGTCTCCCTGCTTCCTTTCTCTCATTCGGAAACACTGAGCAGGGAGACGTGGGTCCAGAAGGGACGAACTGAAGGTGAGCTGGCCCCAATCAGTAGGACTGTTTTCTCTTAAGGTATTACCCCGCACCTCCGGTCCACTCACTGAACCCATCTACTATGACTGTGGCTCTGAGACAAAAGTTGTCCGCTCTTCAAGGGTAGGCATAATCGCTCTTCTTTGCGTTATGCAAGCGATCAGTTCCCAGTCTGGTCGAGCTCACCCAACCCGGTCTAGGTAAATGAACATTACTTACTGAGGTCGTGTGTACAATTTAATCCTACTTCGTGTTTGTGTCTTTTGTTACCCTTCCAATTCCACCACTGCAGAGGGACGATATGTGAAAATGGGAATGGTTTCTGATAGGTATTCTGCTATGTCGCTTTGGTAATAAGGACTACCGACCCCGTAAGAAAACCACAACTGTCATGCGTGGCTCATGTCTACTCTAACCCACGGTCTGCTTCGCTTCTCAAGGGCACGTGATGTGCTCGTCAGCAATAGATGGAATAATTGAACAACAAATAAGGAAATCCCCCAACACATCCATCACGTGCTGTACCTCCGGCTCTTTTGCGCAGGTTGTAACTGGGCCACCAAGTCTGCTGACGATGCTGTCCTTCTCATACGGGTCCATAATCCCGAAAGCCTGCGCCTCGGCGCCGACGGGTTCTAATCAACCTTCGCGTTGGCTAAGCTTTTGGCTCCTGGAGTATGAATCATGTTGACCTGCTTCACGGGTCTCTTGTACTTGCTCTGCTTGCGCAAGCGTTTACGAGCAACCATGACTGGCACGGAACTCTTAGTGACCAGATAATTGGAGAACGATCCCAAAATAACGCTGCGCGATTCATTAGTATGCCTCAGTGACGATACGGCTTGGATGTATTGACGTACCCTTTCAGCGCGCTGCGACCACGGCTACCCAGAATCACCAGGGTGGGGTTGACCAGGTCGATAATCTCAGTAATCAAATGCTTGGGGTTCTTGCAGTGCAGAACCTCCACTATCACCCGCACCTGCAGTCGCGTCTTCCGCAAAAGCTTCGTTACACGTTCCGTGATGTCGTTGACCGCCCGCAGCCTCTCCTCTTCAGCCCGATCGCGCTCTCGACTCGATGGCGCCGGAGATGGTGTGCCCTGTGAATCACCGTTCAAGGCAGACGCTCGAGCTATGGAGGGAAACGACGGGACAGACGAAGTCGGAGGCGGCGTCCTCGAGTTTGACACGGCGTTGATAGCCGCCGCCTGTTCCTTGTGCGCCTTGGGGTCGTCCGGCACCATGACTCCTTCCACCGAATAGATGCCAATCTCCTCGTCAACGCAGTACATGCAAATGAGGGTGTCGCCATCTCGAAGCACCGTGCCGATAGCCCATTCCAAAGCATGAGTCGACTCGTCGCTGAGGTCCGTAGCTACAAGGTACTTTCTCAACCTGTGGTGCTCCTCCTCGGCGTTCTTCTGGATGTTCTCCCACTCTCCACGGTAGAAGGTGAGAAGTGTCCTGGAATGCTCGCTCTGGTTCCGAACCTCCTGGTAACGGAAGGCCAGCCTCTGCGCTCGTTTGATGTCTGTGAGCGCTTCCTCGTCATCAGAATTGACCGCTGATGCCGACCCTGAGCCAGATCCCTGATCAAACGCCGTTATGGGATGAACGCTTGGCTTGGATGGCTTCGTCTTTTCGCCTGTGGGGGTTGTAAGAGTGATCTGAGGGTCGTCCAGCAACGACTTGTACTGATACTGCTGCGGCTGCTGGGAACTAACTTCGATACCTGCCAAGTGATAGTCAGAGGTTGGTGCCGTTTCACGTATCAGTATTGGTGCGGGTCTTGTCTCTGCGGTCGTTCATGAAGTACTCCTCCGTCACCCTTACATGCACGCGGAGTGTAGGGCTAACTTACGTTCTTCCTCGGCAGCGGCTAACAAACTCAGAGTCTTGCGTTCGCCCGTTTCCCCCGCGGGGGACTTGCCACCGCGATCAACAGCGCGGGGGACCATCTTACGTCCTCTCTGCTCTTCGTCGGAATAGCTGTGCTCATCATCGCTGCTCTCCTCGATTTCTTCTCCGTCGGGGCTGAGATAGTCCTTGACCAATCGACCCCCGTGGCGTTCTTGCGCTTGGGACTTTTTGCGCAAAGCCAGCTCTCCCAGGTTACCACCCGAAAAGGCCAAATTAGCATCCGAGAGCTTGCGATAGGCTGTAGATATGTCTACAACGCGACCATCGTCCAGTACAGCAGTTCCCGGGATTTGCTGAAAGCGACCACTGACGCTGGGGGAGGGGGAACGCATGCCAAATCTGCCGTGGGGAGACTTGGACTTGCTGTTGTGGCCCCTACTCGAGCTTCTAGCGTTTCTCGGGACGGGATTGGACGCAATGGAGCCGTGACGAGCTCTGTCTCCCGGGAGGACGATGCCGGGGATATCGTTTCCGCGCATGACATCAGCCATAGCGGAAGGCTTTTTCCCAGCTTGCGTGTTCCGCTTCGGCATAGCTTGTCCGATGTTGTTAGTAGGAATATCGGAGAACTGGTAATCTGTGGGATCCAGCCGGTTGATGGGAGCGCGCGGCCCGAAAGTGGGCTTCGGGCCTGAATGAGAGTCGGAAAAGGTTCTGGGATGAGGTGCACGAGACTCTACGGGAGAACTGGGACCGGCGCTGGCGACCTGGGTAGGGGCAGAGGTGTCGATATCGAGCATGCTCCTCACAGGGGCCGGAGGAGCGTCGATATCCAGCATGCTGCGCACCGGTACTACGTTTGTTCTGGCTGGGCTCTTCGTGTTCTCGCCAATGTCGAGCATACTCCGGACGGGGGAGCGAGGCGAGGTATAGGGTGAAGGCGAGCGTGCGGAGACGGGAGAGTAGCTGGGTCGGGCAGCATTACCCTCGAGCAGAGCCAACACATCCCTCCTCTCCTCGTCCAGCATGGCTTCCATGCTCATGGGCTGGTGACGCGACATCTTGTAGGGCGTCTCGACGAATCCTGCGTGTTCGGCGAGGGCGAGCTATGCGAGTCCGCGGGGCAACAGTCGTGTCGCCTGCGCGGAAGACGTGCGGGGTGGATAGAACTTGTAGTAGTGATGACGGTTTCGGTAATGGGTGCCTGTATTCGAATACGGGATATTTGGGTTTGTGTCTCGATAGAATGTTGGATGGTAAGATCTAGCGGGGAATGATCTTGCGATGTTGACGTGGGCGGTGCAAGTTGTTCAGCAGAAACGGCATCGTGTAGTGGCAGACGAAGGCGAGAAAAAAGGTCGACCGGTGTTTCTTAGATCATGGCTCCTGGGGACCAGACCTGAAATGCGGGAGGTCGCGCTGGGGGGAGGACTTATGTTAGTATGTGAAGCACGAGTCGACTTGCCAAGACCAACGGTGGAAATTGAGAATAAGAAACAAGAAGAGGTAGCTGGCTAAGGTAAGTAGGTAGGAGGAAGATGAAGGCGGCGCTCGACAGAGTTGGTTGCAGTGGTGGTGGGTGGAATGAGGAAATAGGACTGGACTGGACTGACGGGACGGCAGCACCAGGCAGTGAAGTAAGTACCTTCCTCAGCAGATACACCTTGTGTTAGGCGCAAGCTACCTAGCAACGAACAGGTGCCTAACACCAACACTGTCGAAGGTAAGGTACCTAGAGGTGGAGAGCGTGGGAGAGAAAGAAGGGTGCGGGCAGGGTTCCGAAGGTGCAAATGCTCGCTGCGCTTTTCTGGGCTTATGCAAAGCAAAGCACTGCTTTTTTAGGCTAGACTAAGCAAATTTCGCTTACTATAGGAATCTCTATATAAACTAAAATTAATTAGCTTATTAGGGGTAGTACCTTCTATACTAGAAAGTCACATATAGCTACCTAAATTAGTTAGATATATACTAAAGAGGGGACTAGGGGGTGCTAAATAGACGCTAGCTTAATTAGGCTTAGTTTAGTGCAATATCACGCTTTTATCGCTTTTTTAGGCTAATGCAAAAGCACTGCTTTTTTGGGCTAAAGCAGTAAAACTCGGAACCCTGGGTGCGGGCGGAGCAAGAGAGAGAAGGAGGGACACTGATCGGGGAAGGGTAGGTGCTTTGGTTTTAGCGTCCCTTTCTTGAACCTGATGGCGGCCATCCCCAGGTCGTAGCAACCCGACCAAAAGGCTAAAAGTCAGGTAAGGTAGCAGCTAACAGCTGCAGGCTGCAGTGAACCACAGTGCCTGAATGGACGGCAGTCCACCCGTTCCATCCCATACTGGTTCTGGGGTCCCGTCTGGTCCTGGTGGCCCAGAGGTCTGAGGTTATTTGCCCGCGCCGCAACTGTGGAGGAAGGACACCTTATCCGTCTCCAGTTTCCAGCCCAGCGCCCCTCAGGCCCAGCCCCGTTGGGCCCTTTTTTTCAATCCCGGGAGATTTCGTCTTCCCCAGAGCTGGAGAAGATCGGCTACTGGCCTGGCGTCCTCTCAAAACTTTTTTGAGAGACGGACGGTCTCGCTTCATCTTGGCCTGTTGCTGGTACTTGTCCTGTCCGGAAACCCGGTGAGATATCTCCTTGCTGCTTGCTTACCTTAGATACCTGATGCCCTCCTCTTCCGCCGCCGCCACCCATCAGCTACCACTAGAGATGCCTTCAGATGAGACGGGGATTGGCATGGCAGGTGAGATACGCAAAACAAAACCGCCATACCCCGGGTTTACCTCCGATGCCAAAAACTCAATCGAAACATGGGACGCTCTTCACGCGTGTTCGCCCCAAGTTGTGGTCTGCTGATGACGGCAAAAAGGCTCGACATCAGTACGCAAAAAAGGCCAAAGAGTGCATTGCATGGTCACGGCCACTCAGCCGCCGCCGCCGCCTCTGACACCTCACGGCATAGTACACACAGGAGGTTCACGACCCACACGAGGGTACGTCCCCCGATCGGTGTGTTCAATTGAAGCAGAAACTAGTAACAACGAGGAGGAAAACACGTGAGATCTGGGGGTTACCACTTACGGAATGTCTCAAAACCTCGAACGACATTGACTGCTTTCGCTTGAGTCGCCGTGATATCTGCAGGGGGGTTCAAGGGAAGAAAGATTGAAAAGATGAAAAAAAGATCTAAGAGAATGGCGTTGATGGAGAGGAAATTGCCGCCAAGGATCAACCCCCTCGGCTAAAAGAAACAAACAAAACAACACACATCATTCGAACCATTCGACACCGCCGCACACGTGTATCGTTGTGGGCGGGCAAAAACTCACCCCGTCAAGCAAAGTTGGTGACGAAGTCCCCTACCATCCATAATATTTGGGGAATTTCTTTCCTCTCTCGTGCATTTCTGTATTTTGACACTACCTTACTCATGGGTCCCGTCTCATCCTCATCACACCTTAGGTACCCGCAGCCCCCGTTCCGTAAGCCCCTCAAAAAAAACTTACCAAAACTCCATCTTCGTCCTCCGCACTTCGCCGGCGGTGGGGGGGAAGAAGGGAAACCAGACATCCGCCGGAATCACACTTCACCAACCCGTACGAGAGACACAGTGCATGGCCAACAGTGCCATGACGCCGCCGGCGTGCATCGCCAAGAACATCGGGTCCTCTTGGCACCATGAACCCTGTGACTGCGCACCGTGCCACGGTGCTGGACAAGCCGGCCCATCGGAACATGGTCCCACGGCCGGCCGTCTTGGTCCTTGGGGGAAGATCGGGCCAAGAAGATGAATCGTCCACTGTTGTCACATGGTTAATCTTTTAGCCTTTTTGCGGCTCTGGAGTAATCTGTCGGCGGTGGCTGAGCCGTTGTTGACTTGGGAGGCGGGCCCGATATCAGCTGCCGTCAAATTAGCCA
Source organism: Colletotrichum ledebouriae (assembly GCA_036785755.1). NCBI lineage: Eukaryota > Fungi > Ascomycota > Sordariomycetes > Glomerellales > Glomerellaceae > Colletotrichum > Colletotrichum ledebouriae. The sequence continues at coordinate 11,213 of JAVHLU010000280.1, read as the reverse complement.
TCGGACCAAGGTAGTCGTCGGTTCATTGCTGACCTTTAGACTTTTGTATTATCAAACAACTCGTGTGGTGAAAAGTTGTTGATATCTCTTCGGTGATGTCTAAGCCTCCCAGCCAAAGCTGGCCACCGCGATGGCCCGCAGCAAAATACTATCCTTCGAAAGTAAGATGTGGATGAAATCTTTACTACATTCACTCACTGCACTCTTTTTTTGTTCGCCATTGGAGGGCTTCAATTGGCTTGCAAACGCCATTGCATTAGGTTAAGGAAGATGTTTGCTGTATGGCTCACAGTCGAAGCCATATATCGAAGACTTGAGATCTACAGGATGCCGGCTGAAAGTGCTGCAACCAAATCTCTAACAGCAACGACGAAAACAACTACTCGCCTAGGTCCCATGTCACATACACCAAGTGCATGACTGAATTGGGGTTTCTTAATCTTAACCCATGAGATTATACAACTCAAGGTGTCTCTTCCTTGACCTGCCTTGGCGTAGAGCCCCCTTTTTCCCGTCATCTAGAGCATGCACTCAATCATCAATGCCACAAAGTTCCTCTCGAGCTCTCACACCCGTTGAAGTTTGATATAGTACAATGTAAAGCTTTACTACACATTTTTCGCCCCTCCACTAAAAGTCGCCTTATTTACCGCTCTTAACAGGCCTAACACCCAAGTTGGCACGAGTAGCCGTACCCAACTTGTGCATGGCCAACCGCTTCTCCCACACGGGCGACCTGCCCTCGACCACGGCAATAATCTCCTCGGCCAATCTGTGAGCGAATTGCGTCCGACCAGAGCCCTTAGAAGGCTTCTTGTCAACGACATCCAGGATCCACTGGAACGCCGTACGTCTCCTCTGACGCACCGCGAGGGGCGCGGGCATTTCGAGGGGACGACCACCACCGGCTCCGCCCGGGATGCGGCGGATCTTGATGAGCGGCGCGACGGAGTCGACTGCCAGGGTGATGTATAGTACGGGGTTGAGCGGAAGGTGAACCGGCGGCGGTGCGCCGGGGAGAAGCGGGTACCGCGGGTTGGTGATGGGGGGAGGAGAGGTTCGGAGGAAGTTGAGGACCATGGCCATGTTCTACGCCTCTCGTTAGCATTCCTCAAATGTCCTCATAGGGTCCGCCCTGAAGCAGACTTACCCTTTGCGCCAGACTCTTCTTCCCATCTCGCATCATCAGGTTCGTCAACTGGTCGAGCACAGGATGATACCGAGACTTGAGGTGACTGTGCGGCGGGAGGGGTAGTGGGGGCAGCGGGAACTTATGTCCCCTGACTCTCTCGTGGATGTCCAGCATGTTCGTCTCCTCCAGGTCCTCCACAACACCGCCGCTGGCCATGATCTCGAGTTGGCGCGTAGGGTCGCCGTGCGCAGGCGTCGGGGGGATAGCACCGGCGCGGTAGAGCGTCTCTTCCTGAGCCTCCGTCAGGCCGCCCTCGGCTTCCTCTCCGGTAGCCGCGTTGATGAGCTCTTCTCGCGCAGCCTCGGCGTCCTCTGGTGTCCATGGCTCGTTCTCGCCCGTCTGTAGTTGCCTGTCAGCTATATGCCATGTAGACGTTTCTCCTCCTCCTCCTCCTCCTCTCTCCCTCTTTCTCTCTCGCTCTGTTTGTAACCTGGCATAGGCATGGCGGGGTCAGAGTTGCACAAAGTGCTTGCTCGGTCGTCATGTAGCAGGGTCTTAAGCTGCCTCTGAAACACGGACCAATGCTTCTCATCATGTTGTTGCCCAGCAAGTTTGATTTTGAGGACATATTCTCGTACCTGCTGTCTGGCCGCAGCCTGAGCATTGGCAGCAGCCGAAGCCGAGGAGGCTTCGGTGCCACCCTCAGGCCTCCTCAATGGCGGAATGCCGCCTGTCTCGTCCGCATATCCTCTTATCGTCGCAGCCCAGGTAGGAGGCTTCTGTCTCGGGGCTAAGGGTCGCGACCGCAGCGTGAGCGCCCGGCAGGCGGTCCGGAAGCTCGGCCGCAGAGACATGACTGTTCCGATCCTATTCGTTCTACCGAGTGCCGTATATGCCGCCAATTGGGGGGTTTTGGCAGGGAGGAGACGGGCGTCGGCGGTCGTGAGGTCGTGAGGTCGTGGTTGATATCGCCTACACAAAAATAATTGAATCGCGCGGGTATTGCCGCTCCACTCGTACGGCGCCAAGGTCGTTGCACGGTCCATATCGATTCGGGAAGCTCTTTCCCGGATGAAAGATAGTCCCGATTGCCGGAGGCGGCTGGAGCTTGGGCCATCCGTGGAACCCCCGGTCAAATCGGGACAGGCCCGAGCCGTCACCGACGACCTCCACCCTGATCATTACCTAAGCCGGCCTCAAGCCCACGTTCCGTATGCGCCTCCGTAGCTGCATCTCCTTTTCATCACACACTCCTTCCACCCAAGAACTTTTCAGCGAGTGGATTGCAGAGGCGCCAAGACTGTCACAAGACAGAATGTCTCCCTAAAAAGACCTGCGATCGCTCAGACCTGATTCAAAACACCTCACACAAAAGACACATAACGGGCCATCATACATCACACACCATGTCTTACCCATTTCCCCCGCTTCTCTGTCTCCTCCCTGGGTTCGACGGCTTCTCACTTGCATGTGCTGTCTCGTTGACACGCCGCATGTTGCATGTGTAAGGAGGAGAAATAGTATCTTACCGAAAAGCAGCCGCCTCAAAGACCATAATCAACCCTTCGCCGAGAACCGCCGTCCGCCCATTCCTCGGCCCTCAGTAATTCGTGTCCCAAGACCAACACGGTGCCGCCATACCAGATTCATTACCGATCTCGACAAAAACACCCTCATCATTATCGACCTATCTCAACCGCAATCCCGCCCACATTGTCGTACCACATCACAATCGTGCCCACACCAAGACAACATGTTGGCAACCCCTCATATGCATCAATCCACTGCGGAAAAGGGAGACAGGTCCCCTCCCCCTCATCCACAACTCCTCGCTGCATCTTGACCGAATAGGCAGGGCACCGCGCATCATCACCGAGGGGTCCATCGGCGTGATCAACCGCTGCTGCTGCGACGCCTGCAGCCAGAAGGTTGTATCTGCAGGTGATGAGCGGACACGGGTAATTTAGAGCCGCCAACTTTTCCCACTTCTTTCTCACTTTCCGTGCTCATGTCATAAACGGTTTCCCTTATCTGAGCTCACCCACGAAACCGCATACCATATTTTATTTCCGCACCCCCTCTGTATTTCCCTCTATCTCACACATAGCCGAGAAGATATTCCCCCGGATTATCATTCCCATCTGACACCAGGCTAGCCCAGCTATACAACTAGCTGATTTATCTCAGCGCCTTTCTTTTCGCGCCCACGTTGAGGCCTTACCTGTCCGCCTACCTGCCTGGCTGGGACCGCAGCGGACTAGGCGGGCTGCTGGGGGGCGTGGGATCTGCCGCCGTCCCGTTGCTAGTAGACTCCCTAACCCTGTCCCTTTTTTTTTTTTTTTTTTTCCCCTTAGAGCCGAGCCAAGGGGGTGTGTCTGATCATTCTCACTGCGTCGACACCGCTTCCACCTCCTGCATTGGTGATAGTACCACCAGAAGATGTCATCGCGGAGGAGAGATGGCAGCCAGCAGAAGGAGGTGAATAAGTGTGGTGAGTGAGCGCGCTGAGCCACGCGTGAGCGAAACGATGCTTCGACCTGCCCATGCCAATCGGCACGCCCCCTCAATTCCCTTCTGCCCATCCCGCCAGCCGTATCGGATAAGGCCTGCCTACTACCGTCGTCGCGAGAGTAAGGAGAAAAGCCGCTGATGCTATTTCGTAAATTGGCACTGCCAGAGAAATTTTCGATTTTTGCTTCCGCAATAAACGGCGGGGATGATAAGAAAATGCTGATGCAGGTCCGCAGTGGGAAAAGAGACGATCATCAGTCAAGGAAAAAGGAAGACGAAGAAAAAAAGGTTCTGCTCCTGCTCGTCCTTGCGTCTCACAGGGGACACTCTGCGAATAGGCCACCTTCTTGGATCGACGTGATTCTTCCCTAGCTTCCAATTGCTAATCTCATCCCTTGTCCCGTCATGATTGCTTTTTCCCCCTCATAACGCCGCTCGAGAAACAAGAACAATTTCTTTCCAAATTGCAACACACAAATTACCTAACAAGGGCAGCCTTATAGCGCCCTTCTCCCGTATTCCTGGCGCCCCCCCCGCTCTCTTCCCCCAAAATAAGGGCATAGCGACCGTCGACTGTCTGCCGGTCTTGCTTCGCCAAGGCTCTGTACCGTGTCGGAGTTTCTTCTCCAATTCCTATTCCAAAGAAAAGGTCAACAAAAAAGGGTGGTTAAAGCAGTATGTGAGGCTGGATTATGCAAAGGTGAAGGGAACAGCCTAGCACACCCGCTGATGAGCCCCCTTGACCATGGCCTGGTCGGATTCTGATTCTGCGCCGACTCTTTTGTCCAGCCGGTTCAACACCATTGCCATTTTTGTTGTTGGTGTTGCTGCTTCCCGCCCAAAATCCTGATTGAACGTTTATGGAAATGTAGTTGTACGCCGATGTCCATGGTGTCCCCTCCTGCCGTGTGGCAATAGCCGTTGTCTCCCGATCCCAACTCCAGGTGTATTCGTACAAGTAGACGGCCGAATCAAGGATTAGGAAAGCAGAAAATCATAGTGTAGGTAAATGAACGCGAGCTTGATGTGCGACGCTAGACGAAAATGCTTTGCTCGATGTGGTGTCGTTCGCTCTGCTGGTTGGTTCGAAATTCGTGTTTTTTGCTTGCACGCCTTCTCGCTCGTCATGCTGCTACGCTTTACCAGCTGCCTCTACTGTTCGCTGGCGAGCTGGGGTTCGATCCGGTGAGGTAGTTGAGAGCCATTTCGGCGGCGTCTTCTTTCGCGTTGTTGAGGTTCTTGCCATCGTACCAAAATCGTGCGGAAAGGGTGCGTCCGTGGACGGTGACTCTACTGGACCAAGCGGTGCGGCCGCCTGTGGATGGGGTTCAACAATTAGTTACACTGGTGAGGTCTGGGTGGGGCGATTGGGCAACGAAGCTTACCACGTCGATCAGAAACGATCTGGAATACTGGGGGAAGAATATTTGCCTCTCGGCATGCGTCTGCGGGCCATTATTTAGCTTTATGATGCTGCGATGGGATGTGGAGGCGTCCAACCTTCAAGACGCTCCTGCCAGGTGCCTGCTTGACTATTGTACGAGGAGGCAGACATGGTGGCGGTGGGCGAGTGAGAGGTGTTGGAGTACATGTAGTGCAATGTTGAAGGGAAGACGGGGGAAGGTCTCGAGGTTGTTCGCGTGTCGCGGTGGTTCAAAAGTATTGGAAGTGAGTTGGAGTCGGTTTGAGATCGTGGATGTCTCGAGGGAATCTGTAGCGACCACTAGGAAGTTCTTATACTCGAAACAAGCAGGCCGTGATACGGATGGGAATATTCCCATTGGGGGTGGAAAGATTATGATGTGGCAGGACAAGATTAGCTAGATGCTGTCCAGAGAGGCAAGGAACTGTTTGCACAACAAATGGCAGACGACGGGGAGGGCGGATAGGGATCAGTTGGGCCGGTATCCTACGGCATGCTGCATCTTGGGACAGAGGTGGGAGGAGAAAAGGAAAGGAAGAGGAGAGAAAACGGGCATGATCCAAAGGAAGTAACGACACAACATCACATCCCAATGCCGTTTGGGTTTGGTACGGCAGGACCGCGTCGTTTCCCGTGTGGTTTCTTTTTCCCCTTGCCCTGGTACTTGTCTCTGATGAGCAGCGAAGGCGGCGGCGGACAGGCAGAGGAGGGGTGTGCCACTTGGGTGTGAGTGCCTCTGCTTCGTCTGATGCCAGACAACAGACCAGACCGGACGTGGGGAGTGTGGCACCGTGCAGGGCCAGGAGAACGTCGTGATAAACTTGGATCCTTGGCGTCATGAATTTGGTTATTTTTCTGTGCCTTTTTCGGTTTCTTGTGTAAAATTTTCTTCCTTTTTATTGTCTTGCTTTTTCCACACCCCTCGGAGACATACCCTGGCTGTCGAGTCCCCGCGTGGTAAATCGGTACATGGGTGCCGACGTTCATGGGTTCAATGAACAAGCAGCTGGGAAATATGGGCTCAGAGACTTGAGACAAGATGGGATAGCTCCATGTCGTAGGTAAGGTGAATACCTTTGGAGGGAGACGGGAAGTGGCCGGAGCAGCTGATTGGGGATTGGCTCTGCTAGGCTCCCTTACCCGGCGCCCGGAGGGGGGTATCCAGGGCCAAACAGAGCTGGGGTGGAGTGCCGACCCGTCGGGGTGGAAGAGAGAAAGTGATTGGGGAGCTTCAAGCCGCAAAGACCAGGAGCCATACATAGGAAATACCGGGGATGGAAGGGGGTGGATGGACTGACAGGCGAATGGAGGGCTACGAGGAGAACGACTTGCGGCCAAAAGACAAACGGTGGGCAAAGGCATGGTGCAAGCTGACCAGGGATTAAGACTGGAATCTCGAACCGAGAAAGGGAGAGGAAACGAAAGTTACGGGAAGCGGATGCACACAGCCTGAGCTTGGAAGTAGGTACTTCATAGTACGGGTATGGAGCGAGCGCCTCTGTCAGGTAAAGAGACTCGCACAATGTCTCTACCTGATAGGGTAACCGCTCTACGATGTGAGCAGCTAAGGTATCTGTGTACCGAGATACAGATACCGAGCCTGACGTGCTACATGGTACCCTGACCTCGCGGAGATGGACGCTCGCAGTGAAAGGAAGAAACATGGAGCGAGCGAGCGAGCATTGAAGCCGCTGGCGAATGAAAGAGCGAGTGGATGTACAAAAAAAGGGAGTGAGAGTAGGAAAAGCAACGAGGCTGGAAGGGCTTGGAGGGATGTACTGCGAATCTCTGCGATGGCACCACGACACGCAGTCAACGCTTCGACCGAACCCATGCTCATCGAGGCCAGGCATGTATGTCATGGCTCTTGGCCGGTACATAGATGAGGGAAGGAAGATCAGGTACGGACGTTAGTATGCGAGTGGTATTATTTGCAGGCAATGTAAGGTAAGGTGAGGTCACGAGGGGCTGGGTCTAGACATCAAGCATGTCCCTGGCACTGACATCAGACCAAAGAGCTAAGAGCAGATGGGCAATCGAGCTAAGAGGGAGGGAGAGAGAGAGAGAGAGAGAAAGCGAGAACAGCTCTGGGCAATGAATGATCGAGACTCGAGACTCACAAGCACTGGGCACCGGGCAGCATCAGCTTTGAGCTGTGGCTATGGCTCTGACCTCTGGGCTAACTAGGTACGCCAGGGCCCCTCAGCGGCGGCATCGACTCCGCCAGCCGGTGAAGCGAAATGGGCTGGGGTGGTAATGCTAAGCAGCTGTGGTTGGGCAGGGTGATACTCCAGTAGTGTTACTGTTGACTCCATAAATATGGCAGTTGGAGGATACTCGGTCAGGAAGGTTTGGGCCTCATCGAGACCATCCTCGCGTTGGGTGGAAGATGGACTGACGTTGAAGTATGCCACTCTACATTAGTGCAGGGCAAAGTGCACCCAGAAACAGAAGAGAGCGTCGAGCCACGTCGATGCGATGAGATGCGGCAGGGCAAGGCCGGGGACAGGACACAGAAGCGAGTGATGTACGATTATGTGGCACAACACTGAAGTGGTTTAGATCGTGAGGCGAGGGGAGAGGGAAAGGGGGTGGGATCGGGCAGCACTCGCTCCTCATCGTCATTTGGGGGTGGGGTGAGACACAAGATCAGGGCAGGGCAAAGCAAAGCAAAGCAAAGCAAAGCAGGCCAAGGTATCCGTGTTGAAAGGCATGGCATAGCATGGCCTGGATGGATGATGAGGTATTACTCGACGGTATCGAGGCGTGGAGCGCGCAAGGCCTGCGGCATGGCTAGACGCTGGTGATAATGATGCCTTGCCTTTGCCGATGCTTGCTGATGGCTGTGAAAGGAACTATCAAATTATGCCCAAAGAAAAAAAAAAAAGGACATCGCTACGTCGTAGAGTAGGGTTCCGAAGGTGCAAATGCACCCCCATGCTTTTTTAGGCTTAAGCAAGCATATCTCGCTTAGGCCTTGCTAGGGCCTCTAATTAGCTAAAAGTAGGCGCCCTAAGCCTAACTAGGTAGGTATATATATAGGGAAAGGTGTAAGGAACAATAGCGGGTGCAGGATATAGAGCTCACGCTATCGGTAGAATATCAGCGAATTAGTAGTAAATATATATACTCTTAAGAAAACTCTATAAGCTAGAGACTTAGAAGGTTAAGTAATAGTTTAATATAACTATATATACCTATATTTTAGTATTCTAGCCTTTCCTAGTTTAGGCCTATAGCTATACTCTTATAACTCTACTACTTCTACTTTAATTTAAGAAACTAATACTAATTAGAATATCTAAAACGAACTAATAATAGTATACTAACGAATTAGTAATAAAGTTTAATTATAATAAACTCCGGGCTAGATATATAGAATATAACTAATAAGGTCTTAGCTAATATAATATAGGTTACTCGCTAAGCCCTAAGATATAAGGAATATAGTATAGATATTATAGTAGGGGTATAAATAACCCTAGTAATAATATAGTAGGAGAAATAACCCTAAGGGGGTAGGCCTAGTCCTAGATAGCGCTAGAGTAGGTAGACCTACCCTCGCTTAGTAAATAAATAGTAAGTAGTAGCTAATAGGGTACCCCGCTTAAGACCCTCTAAGAAGCTAGTATCTTAAGTATCCTTACCTAAGTAATAGGATTACTATAGAGATAGTAAGAGAGCTTTATAGAGTAAATATATCTATAATAATAATAGTATAAGGAATAAACTATTACCTTATTATAGGAACTTACTAACTACCTAGTAACGAGGTACCTATAGAGAGAATATAAGAAACCCCCTATATATAACTACTATACTATAAGTAAGGACTTTATTATAGACTAGGTTAGTAACTAGATCTAGGTAGTTAAGGATAGATACTAACTATATACTAGTAATATACTAGAGTAATAGATCTAATAAGCGCTTATAAAGATAAGCTTATTCCTATAGACCTAGTAGTAATACTATAAGACTAGGCTAGAAGGAGACCTAGCTTAAGCTAACTTTATAGCGTTTATTTGCTAATAATATATTAACCTAGAGCTTTAAGAGTAGAGGTATTATAAAAAGCTAGATATAATAAGGTAAAAGGAGATAAAGTTACTAATATATTTCTTTATTAAATAGTTAGTAATATATTAGAACTTAGGTATAGTTAGTATAGAAGATAGTAAAGCTAAGGCTTATATACTATACTTCTAACTAGCCCCCTTTCTATATAAGGAGCTTAAATATTAGAAGGTTAAAATATAGAGACTAAGGGATATAGCTATAAAAATAGAATACCTATAAGAGATATATTACTAATAAGGTACCGAGACCCTATAGAGCGAAAGTAAGAAGTAATATATAAGTAAAGAGTATATACTAAGGGTTCCCCTTATAATAAGGGTAAGCTAAAGGGGGGGCTAGTAAAGTATTAGCTATAGAATTACACGGGGTCCTTAGAGCCTAATACCTTACTAACTAGTTAGTAGTACGTTATAGGGATTTAATAGGGGCTAGCTTATATTTAGCTCTAATATATAACTTATAATATTTAACCCCTTAATATACTTTAACTATAAGAAGAAAGGGTATAGGAGGGTAAATTACCTAAATAAATAATAAAATATAAATAAAATACTAGTAGGATACTAAGCGTTTATTAAGAAGGCGAGGGTTAATATAATTTAATCTATAAGGGAGGTTAAAGAACTTAACCTATTAGAAAATAAATAAGCTAGGGGATTATACTAGTAACCCCTATACTTAAATTAAAACTAGATACCTTCTTAAGGGGAGATATTATAAAGGGATAGGTAATTATTCTCTAGAATATTACTAAATAAGAAGTAGTAGTAAATATAGATTCCTATTCCTAAGTTAATATTATTAGTAATTAATTAATAAAATCTCTATAACTATAACTTATAGTAGTGCGCGCCCTTATATTAGAGGGGTTTAATAGGTCCTCTATAATAAGCTAGAATATATACTAGTTAACCTTCTTCCTTATTAACTTAAAGGGATAACTAAGGAAGATATAGTAACTCTTTGCTAGAGCTCCCCGCCCTAAAGGAGCAGGGGACCTCCTCTTATTATAATACTCTATAAGAAGGGAGAGTATTATAATTAATATCTAGATAAATACCTAGGGATATAAGCGCCTTAGTATTACTAAGCTATTAGTATTTATATAAGAGGTTATTAAGAATAGCTAGAAGGCTTATATTATATATATATTAGGGAATATCGCCCCCTATAAGCTACTAATAGAGGCCCTAGGTAAAGAGGATGCTTTAGAGGGTAAAATAGAATTACTACTAGAGCTACTTAGTAAATAAGTAATATTTAATAAGTAGTTAGTAAAAGAATACCTAGCTCTAGAGGGTATAGAATATATTATTAACTTAGTTAAAGGGAAGAAACCTCTATATAAGCCTATCTACTTACTAAATAAGTACTAGCTAGAGGAGCTTTATTAATATATTACTAATAATTAAGTAATAGAGCGGATTTAACTCTTAATAAGCGAGGCGGGCGCCCCTATTCTCTTTATATCTAAAAAGGATAGATCCTTATACCTTTATATAGATTATTAAGGCCTTAATAAGGTAATACTAAAGAACTAATATCTACTCCCCCTTATTAATAAGCTATTAAATAAGCTTTAGGGAGTAAAATAGATCTTAATAATTAACCTTTAAGATATATATTATTATATTTATATTAAGCTAGAAGACTACTAGAAAATAGCTTTTAGGACTCGTTATAAATACTTTAAATATATTATTATACTATTTAGACTTATAAACGCTCTAGCGACGTTCTAGGTATATATTTATTAAGCGCTTACTAAGCTACTAGATACTTATTATATTATTTATATAAATAATATTATAATCTACTCTAAGATAAGAGAGTAGTATATAAAGGACCTTTACTAAGTGCTCTATAGGCTTTACTAGTAAGCGCTATATACTAAGCTTAGTAAGTATAGGTTCTATTAATAATAAGTAGAGTTCCTAAGTTATATTATTATACCTAAAGGTATATTAATAGACTAAACCTATATCTAAGCTATTACTAAATAGAAGCTACCTAAGATATATAGGGAGATCTAAGTCTTCCTAGGATTTTATAATTTCTATTATAAGT
>JAVHLU010000279.1:0-71770 GCA_036785755.1 Colletotrichum ledebouriae | reverse complement strand
ATAAAACCCGCTCCTTTATTAACTACTCTACTATATATAGAGAGTATATTATTAATATAGCCCTTAAGAGGGCTTACCTTAATACCCCTATAGGGGACTCTATAAGGCGCGATAGTATTAGAGCTAAATAAGTAAACTTAGTAGTAGAAGTTTAGTAGGTCGTTATATACCCTATAGAGTAGCCCTTCTTTAAGCAGGTCCTCTATATTACTAAGGTAGAGGCGGCCTAGGTAGCGAATATTAGTAAGTATAGCTTGCGCTAAATAGAGAGAGCGTTACTAATAATAGCATAGTAAAGATAGTAATAACTTCTAGCGGATAAAGCGGTAATAGAGGCGGTATTAGTAGCGCGGGTAGTATGCGAGAGGAAAAGTTAATAGTTTTATAGTTTAAATAATTAAAAACTACGTTATTATTAATATAAAGTTGAAGATCGTGAGGCTATCTAGTGGGGTATATATAAGTATAGCTATAGTTAGGAGAGTTATAATCACGTGACCGAAGGCTATGTATTGTTAGGAGGCGCGGAGTTAGAAGGTCTATTGCACTTAAGTAGGTAAAATCACTATACAGTGGCTAGAGGCCCTAAGGCGACCTATATAGGAACCTCTATAACGCGATTATTACTAAAAGAGACCTTAAAAGTAGGCTATACCGCAGCTACTTATTACCTATACTATATAAACCTAAAAGAGACTATTTCTAGCCTATTACTATTAAGACCTATAAAGCAAGCTACTAATATAGCTACTAAACCCTTATTATCTACTCATAAGGAAATTTAGTTTAACTAATAACAAAGGCCTAAATACTAACGCAAATAGCCCGGTTAATACGTTTAGTATCCTTAACTACTTAGTTACCCTTTAGCCTATATAACTAAGGGTATAAGTCGCGAGTAAGCAAAAGAGGAAGTATATACTTTATTAAATAAGGGCGACTTTAACTATATCTAGTATATTAAGGCTAGTAAGGATTTAGACTTATATAAAGAAGACTTAGTTATTAGTACTAATAATAAGAATAACTAAGAGTAATAGGAAGACGATCCTAAGTATATTAACCTAGTTACTTAACCTACTTATTACTATGAATACCCTCTAGGTTATATCCTAAGATATAAGGATAAGTACCCTATTTTTAATATTAACTCCTTTTAAAATTCGCTCCTTAAGGATCCTAGAATCTACTCGTATATAACCTGCTTTTATAATACTAAGCTATATACTAACTTTAAGGGTATCTTCTTATATTAGACCCTTCTATCCCCTTAGCTAAATAAAACGCTTATTAGTCCTATTAAGCTATAGTAATATATAGTTATATATTTATACTACTATACGTACGCTAAGATTATTATCTAGGGCTATTATAATAAACTACTAATTATAATCTATATTAATACTAGCGCAGACCGCTTAGTTATAAGCAAAGCCTACCTATAATAGTTCCGCACTCTCTTAAGAGAACCTAAGGTATTTAAGCTCTAAGGTATAAGAAGCCTTAAGACTATCGCCTAGGTAACTTTTATAATTCTTATATAAGGATAATAATGGAATTGCTATATAATAACTACTAAGCTCTATATAAGTATATAGCTTATCCTATATTTAGATACTAGTTTACTTATAGGGTAAGACTTTAATATACCTAATAGGCTTGATATTCTAAACTTAGAATCGTGCGTCTAAATTATATCCTATAATAATATTTAAATCCCTTCTTAGATCTATTTAAAAATCCCTTTAAAAGTTTATAATATATATACTATAAGAAATATAATTATTATATTATATAATTACTCTACTATTAAAATTAAGATACTATTAGTAAAATAGAGTCCTTTCTATTTAGCCTAAAGCACGAAGGGTATATATACGCGTATATAAGTAATTTACTACTTATTCCTATTATTAATAACGCTCCTTACCTATTAAAAATTAAAAGAGGTACTAAGCTTAGAACTCTAGCGCCCTTTAAGTCTAATAGATACCTTAAACTAAAGACTTGCGATTAACTATAAATAGCCTTTTTAATATTATTATATAAGGACCTAATATATTACGCTATTTTTAGCCTTTCTAATCGCAAGCTCGTAATACTCGCTTAACTACTAGAACTATTAGTTAATAAATAAGTAGAAATCTCTAACCTAACTAGTAAGGAAGCGCTTACTAATTATAGTATAACTAATAATAATATAACGCTAAATAATAGAGATATCTATAAGGGGAATATTAACCTAAATAGTAAGATAGGTATAACTAAGCTTAAAAACTTACTAGTAGTTATTACTAAGGAAGGTATATATATTTATAACTAAGACGCTAAAGCTATATAACGCCTTAAAGAGGTTATCTCGCATTACCCCGCTATCTAGAAGGACTAAGGACTAATTAACCTTCTAGAAGATTAATACCTTAAGGTTAAACTTATTAAAAGATAGTAGAATATAAATATTAGATAATAACCTTATCCTATTAGTAAAGAAAATAAGAACCTTATTAATAAAACTTTAGATAAGCTCTAGGCTTAAAACTATATAGAATAGGGTAACTCTAGACCTATACTATTTAGAGCCCCTATATTCGCTATATAGCGAATTATAGATAGTAAGTATAAAGGTTATATAGTTATAGACCTACGTGCTCTTAATAAAGCTACTATTCCTAACGTATACCCTATATTATTATAATAAGACGTTATTAAATACCTTTATAGTAAACTATAGATTACTATAGTTAATACTTAATTCTTCTTCTATTAATTTCTTATTAAGAAGGAATATTAAGATCGATTTACTATAGTTAGCTACTAGAGATAAGAATATTTAAAAGTAATACTTATAGGATTCTATAATTCGCTTGCTTATGCTTAACGTATTATAAATAGACTCCTGCGACTATATAAGGAATATACCTATACGTTTATTAATAATATTATTATCGCTTTAAAAGACCTTAATACCTACCTTAAGTACCTTAATATAATTCTTAAACTCTTTATAGATATTAAACTCTCGCTTTTAGTAAAGAAGTTATTTATTAAATATCCTTTTATTAAGCTACTTAGCTTTACTATTAACGCCTTTAGACTATTAAATACTTAAAACTATATTAACGCTATTAAGACAATTAAGTGCCCCGATAACCTCTACTAGCTTAAATACTAGATAAGCGTAACTAGGTTTCTATAATATATAATACTACGCTATAGATATTATATTTAACTACTCTAATAGTATAAAACTATATTACTTACCTAAGCCTAAGCTTAAGAGAAGGATAAAAGCGCTATAAGAAAGCTCTTCTATTAAAAGATAAGTTTTAAACCTATATAAGAAGAAGTAGCTAGCTTTAATAACATTAAGGATACCTTAATAGTAGATAACGCCTTATTCTACTATAACCCTAATAAGTAGTTATTTATATAGCTTAACTTATTAAAGGAATATAGATACTCCGCGCTAATCTTCTAGCTAGCTAACTACGTTAAATAGAAACCTTATAACCCTATTAAATATACTAATATATATCTAATCGCCTATATTAGCAAGGCCCTTAACTAAGCTAAATAGAAATATTAGCCTACTAAACTTAAAGTAGCTTACCTAGTATAGGTAGTAAAGAAGTATTAGCTAATACTACGTTTATCTAGATAAGACCCTATAATAATACTTACTAACTATTTAGTAATATATAATATTATTAAATAGATATTACTATAATTAGAGGATAAGACGAGGTCTAACTTATAACTTATATTATTATTAGAATATCTTAGCTAGTTCTCCTTAATATATTATTATATACCTAGAACGTTAAATATTATAGTAGATATATTATTACGCCTATTTATAATAGAAATCCCTATTAAAGACGTTAGGGAACTTAATAAGATATAGGATAATATACTAATAGGCGTTAACTTTATAATAGAAATATCTCTTAATAATAACTTTAAAGCTAAGCTTATTTAATTATATACTAACTCTAAGTCCTAGAGTAGAGTATATAAGATACTCTATAAAAAGGTAGATAATATAGACCTTAACTTCGTTATATATAATAGTCTTCTTTACTACGTTAACCCCTATACTAATAAATAAACGCTCTATATCTTAAAAGAGTTCGTAACGCCTCTTATTAAAGAAGCTTATAATAACTACTATTACTTTAGTAAGGAACGGACGTAGAGAGCTATTAATAAACACTTTTATATACTACGTCTTAAATAATAAGTTAATAATTATATAGCTAACTACTTATAGTATAGAATAATAAATATAGAACGTTAACTACTACTTAGCGCGATATAGCTAATATTAATATTAGCTATTCCCTTCTATATAATTACTATAGACTTTATTATTAGACTTCCTAAAATACCTTTATAGTATTTAGGCTATAAAGTAGAGAACTTCTTACTTCTTAATATAATACTTACTATAACTAATAAGTTCTCTAAAGTAACCTTTCTTATCCTAGGTTACTTAATATATACTACTAAGATCTAGGGATACCTCCTTCTTTATAACCTCTAGTATAATAACTAGGGAATACTAAAAGCTATTATATCTAATCGTAACTAAAAGTTCCTTTTAAAGTTTGAAACCGCACTATAGGACGAATTATATACTAAATTAAGATTCTTAATAGTATATTATCTATAAACTAATAGTTTTTAGAATATAAAAATCAAACCGTCGAACTAGCTATTCGTTACTTTCTTAACCTTATTAATAATAACTAGGTAATATTACTACTAAGCCTTTAATATAACCTTAATAACGCCTACTTATAAGTTATTAGTTATTTACTAAACTAAATCCTATATAGTAAAAATACTAATAACGCGTTAAATATCTTAGATAATACTAACCCTAAAATAAACCGTGAAACCTTCTAAGAGGAAGTAAAAATTTTAATTATAGTAGCCTAGCTATATATAAAGGAACGGTATAATAAAAAATATTATTTTATTACTTTTAAGCTAAGCGACTAGGTATACCTTAAGATAGGATTAGGATATTATCTACTAGGATAACTAAACCTAAAATATAGCTACTAGTATATTCTATTTAAGGTCCTTAAACGCGTTAGTAAGTTAGGATACTACCTCGATATTCTACTTAATATAAATATTTACCTAGTTATATCTTCTATCTAACTTATACTAGTACTAGCCCCTAGTAGTAACCTATTTAACTATTAAGATAACTACTAAGACTTAGTTAATATTAAGGAAGATAATAATATTTATTAGCTTAAAGTATATAAGTATTTCGAGATTAAAAGTATTCTTAAGAAGCAAACCCTCGCGTAAGGAAAGGTATAATATCTAGTTAAGTAAAAAGGTTACCTACTAATATATACTATTTAAATAGATAAAGATACTATAAATATAGATAAACTTATTACTATATTTAAAAGTAAGGAATAAGAGATAGAATAGCTCTATAAATAAGTATAAGCTTAAAGACTTATCTAATAAGGTATTAAACTAGTATTAGAGCCTAGTAAAAGACTACTAAGGCGCTTAAGAGGAAGGCCTTATAAGAACCTAGGGGAATAATATAATATATATTATAAATAAGGAACGCGCTACTTAAAGCGCCTTAAATAAATAAATAAACTATAAAGAGTATTATAACTAAGGCCTTATTATGAAATAAAGATATTTAGCGCGCTTAGCGCGTCTAAGAACTTCACCCTAATAATAGTAATATTTATATCTATCCTATTAGTAAAGATAACTACGCCTATTATACCTTCCCTCTTAAACTCCTTCTACCTTTAGTACTATAAGAACCTTTATAAACGTAACTACCCTCCTCGCTAGAAGGTTAATCCCTACTCTCACTTAACTAATAAGAAAAATTAGCGCTTAAGTATATATATATATAAAATAAATTTATATTACTAAGTAACCCTACTAGTTATTACTACTACCTTTACCCGCTTAGTATTAAGCGTATTTTCCCTCTATATATAAATTTCACTAAAGGGCGTTAATACTTTTAACCCTATTACTATACTATTATTATACTTATATATCTCCCTTTATTATTATTATCCTCGTTTAGACGTTAAGGAATCTTATTAACGCTCTATATTATCGCACGCTTAGTACTACTAGAGTAACTTATATTATATATACCTAGATATTACTTTACTATAAATAGATAACGCTCTAAACGTAAAGATACTAAGTATATTACCCTTAACTATATTTACTACTACTTACTTAATATTAAGATCCCTTATAATAAGCCTAGATATTACGTTTATAACTAAGAAATCTTTAAGCGCGCCCTTAACTAAGAGACCTAATATTATAAAACTAGTTATAATATTTCTAATACTCTATTTATTATCTACCTAGGTACTAACGCTTACTTAGTTACCTAACTACTATCTATAAACCAAATTAAGTTCTACTACTAATTCCCTAATACTATCTTAAATATTAAGTAGCTATCCCTCTATAATACTATATAGAACTCCCTTAAATATAACCTATATTATACTATTAACGTCGCTAATATACCTATTTCTATCGATTCTAGAGAGGCCTTAAGTAGAGATAATAAACCTATTACTACTAAATATAATTAAGCTAATAAAACTATTAGTACTAATTAGCCTAAACTATCCCTTAACGCTAGCTAACCTAACTAAGCTACTAACGCTACTAAATATATTAAACCTTAACTATTAACTAATATTATTATAACTAGTACTAGATTAACTCCCGTTACTTAGAATAAGATTAATAAGATAGCTACTCCTAAGAAGTAAGCTACTAGTATTAGTACCCCTAATATAATAAATACTATTAAAGCTATTAAAGGAATATAAGCCTATAGTAAACGTATTAGCTATATCTCTATACTACTTAATAGATATAAGGAGACCTAGATCGCCCTAATTATAGCGCTCTCTAAGGGTTATATTACTAATACTAGCGCTATTACTCTTAACCTAGGCTAATTTATTAAGTTAGCTACTAATAAGTTTAAGTTTATTATAGTAACTATTCCCTAGGGACTAATATAAGAGAGCTTAGGCTTCCTTAGCCTAGAATAATACCTTATAGCTAGGTTATCTACTAAGTATATAGCGTTAGCTACTAGCCTAGAGGATCGCTCTAATATTAATCCTTCCTCTAATATTAGCCCCTTTAATACTATTAATACGCCTAGCTCCGCTAAGATACCTAATACTACTACTAGTATTAAGAAGATTATTATTATAAACTAGTAATCCTATACTTATATCGCTAGCCTCTATTGCCTTACCTATTCCTATATAAAGTTCCTAACTACTTAGGAGGTAATTAATATATACCTTTAGCGCCTCTATTTCTTTAATACTACTAACCTTATTACTACCCGCTATACTAAATGCCTTACCTTATATATACTTATCTAGAATAGCTTAATTATCCTTAGTCTATATATATATATCCGCGCCCTTAACTTATTTATAACTAAAGAAATTATAAGTAACTTAGAGTTTAGCGCTATATCGCTATTCTTTATTATAAAGTAGATATTATAATATAAGTTTCCTAGTATACGTACTAAGGATAATACTTATATTAGTTAGGCTATAGTTAATAATAACGATTTAAGCGCTATCTATACTCTCTTAAACCTTAGTAACCCTAAGGCTATAGATATAGCTAACTTTTAGTATAAATATACTCCTAACCTTTAAGGCTTTTATACTAATATTACCTCCCTCGCCGCCTTAATTACTATAATTAAAGATAATAGTATTACTAAGGCGTACCCTAAGGTTAGTAACGAATCTCGCTACCTATTCCTAGAGTAATATAAGGATAATACCTAACTAGCTACTATTTATAATATTAATATTAACTAACTCCTAGTTATAGCTAAAGAGATTATTAATAACGAGGATAAGGACTACCCTGACCTCTTAAAAATAAGTAATACCGCGCCTAAGACTCCCTTAGCTTAAAGTAGGAGATAATAAAATATATAAAATAGAAAGGAAATAAGGTTATATATAGTTACTTATATATAATAATATAGCTCTACTTACTAGTATATTATTATAATAAGAGGTATAAATCAAACTTTATATTATTAAGCTCGGAATTACGCCGCAGCCCCTTCGCAAAAAGACTATAACAAATTCACCCAGTTCGCAGGCATAATTCGGGAAACACTATATAGGTATTTTAACCTATACCCTCTACTAGTTAAGGAAAACAATATAGGAACCCTATACGTTCCTACTACTCGCAAGCAAACCCTCGCATAGAGTCGGACGCGCGCTGGCTGTGTATTGTCAGGAGGCGCGGAGTTAGAAGGTCTGTTGCACTTGAGCAGGTAAAATCACTATGCAGTGGCCAGAGGCCTCAAACTTTATATTATATATCGTAGTTAATGCTTTTTTCTTCTTATATAAGTAATTAATACTAAACGCGCTTAGCGTAGTTATCCTACTTAAGAGGGTCTAATATATTTAATATATTAAATATACCTAAACGCGTTAACCCTTATAAAAGGGCTTATCGCCTTTAAGGAAAAAACCTTCGAAATTCATAGACTTTTCACTTATAGTTTTCGCCTACTACGTGGACCGTATTAATAATATCCTAATCCTATCTTAAGGTATACCTAGTTACTTAGCTTAAAAGTAATGAAATAATATCTTTTATTATACTATTCCTTTATATATAGTTAAGCTACTATAATTAAAATTTTTACTTCCTCCTAGAAGATTTTATAGTTTATTTTAGGGTTAGTATTACCTAAGATATTTAATACGTTATTAGTATTTTTACTATATAGGATTTAGTTTAGTAAATAACTAATAACTTATAAGTAGGCGTTATTAAGGTTATATTAAAAGCTTAGTAGTAATATTACCTAGTTATTATTAACGAGGTTAAGAAAGTAATAAATAGCTAGTTTAATAGTTTAGTTTTTATATTCTAAAATACTATTAGCTTATAGATAATATACTATTAAGAATCTTAATTTAGTATATAATTTAGCCTATAGTACGGTCTAAAACTTTAATAAGAACTTCTAGTTATAATTAGATATAATAGCTTTTAGTATTCCCTAGTTATTATACTAGAGGTTATAAAGAAGGAGGCGTCCCTAGATCTTAGTAGTATATATTAAGTAACCTAGGATAAGAAGTATTACTTTAGAGAACTTATTAGTTATAGTAAGTATTATATTAAGAAGTAGAAAGTTCTCTACTTTATAGCCTAAATATTATAAAGGTATTTCGGGAAGTCTAATAATAAAGTTTATCGTAATTATATAAAAGGGAATAGCTAGTATTAATATTAGCTATATTACGCTAAGCGGTAGGTAGGATTCTATATTTATAGTTCTATATTATAAGTAGTTAGCTATATAATTATAAACGTATCGTTTGAGATATAATATATAAAAGTATTTATTAATAGCTTTCTATATCTATTCCTTACCAAAGTAATAGTAGTTATTATAAGCTTCTTTAATAAGAGGCGTTACTAACTCTTTTAGAACGTAGAGCCTTTATTTATTAGTATAGGGGTTAATATAGTAAAGAAGACTATTATATATAACGAAGTTAAGGTCTATATTATCTACCTTTTCGCAAAGTATCTTATATACTCTACTCTAAGACTTAGAGTTAGTATATAATTAGATAAGCTTAGCCTTAAAGTTATTATTAAGAGATACCTCTATTATAAAGTTAATACCTATTAGTATATTATCCTATATCCTATCGAGTCCCCTTATATCTTTAATAGGGATTTCTATTATAAGTAGGCGTAATAACGTATCCGCTATAATATTTAATATTCTAGGGATATAATAATATACTAGGGAGAACTAGCTAAGATATTCTACTAATAATATAAGTTATAAGTTAGACCTCGTCTTATCCTCTAACTATAGCGACGTTTATTTAACGATATTATATATTATTAAATAGTTAGTAAGTACTATTATAAGGTCTCGTCTTAATAAATATAGTATTAGCTAATACTTCTTTACTACCTATACTAGGTAAGTAACTTTAAGTTTAGTAAGCTAATACTTTTATTTAGCTTAGTTAAGGGCCTTACTAATATAAGTAATTAGATATATATTAGTACGCTTAATAGGGCTATAAGGTTTCTATTTAATATAGTTAGCTAGCTAGAAGATTAGCGCGGAGTATTTATATTCTTTTAATAAGTTAAGCTATATAAATAACGACTTATTAGGGTTATAATAGAATAAGGCGTTATTTATTATTAAGGTATCCTTAATATTATTAAAGCTAGCTATTTCTTCTAGTATAGGTTTAAAACTTATCTTTTAATAGAAGAGCTTTCTTATAGCGTCTTAATCCTTCCCTTAAGCTTAGGCTTAGGTAAGTAATATAATTTTATATTATTAGAGTAGTTAAATATAGTAACTATAGCATAGTATTATATATTATAGAAAACTAGTTATACATATCTAGTATTTAAGCTAGCAGAGGTTATAGGGGTACTTAATCTTCTTAATAATATTAATATAGTCTTAAGTATTTAATAGTCTAAAGGCGTTAATAATAAAGCTAAGTAGCTTAATAAAAGGATATTTAACGAATAACTTCTTCGCTGAAAGTAAGAGTCTAATATCTATAAAGAGTTTAAGAATTGCATTAAGGTACTTAAGGTAAGTATTAAGGTCCTTGGAGGTAATAATAATATTATTAATAAACGTATAGGTATATTCCTTATATAGTTATAGGAGTCTATCTATAACATATTAAGTATAAGCGGGCAAATTATAGAATCCTATAAGTACTACCTTTAAGCGTTCTTATCCCTAGTAGCTAACTATAGTAAATTAATCTTAAGATTCCTTCTTAATAAGAAATTAATAGAAGAAGGATTAAGCGTTAACTATAGTAATCTATAGTTTACTATAAAGGCGTTTAATAACGTCTTATTATAGTAGTATAGGGTATATATTAGGGATTATAGCTTTATTAAGAGCATATAGGTCTATAACTATATAACCTTTATACTTACTATTTATAATTCGCTATATTATAAATATAGGGGCTCTAAATAGTATAGGTCCTAAGTTACCCTATTTTATATAGTTTTAAGTATAGAGCTTATCTAAAGTTTTATTAATAAGTTTCTTATCTTCTTTATTAATAAGATAAGGTTATTATCTAATATTTATATTCTACTATCCTTTAATAGGTTTAACCTTAAGGTATTAATCTTCTAGAAGGTTAATTAGTCCTTAGTCCTTCTAAATAGCGAGGTAATATAAAATAACCTCTTTAAGGCATTAAATAGCTTTAGCGTCTTAGTTATAGATATATATACCTTCCTTAGTAATAACTATAGGTAAGTTTTTAAGCTTAGTTATACCTATCTTACTATTTAGGTTAATATTCCCCTTATAAATATCTCCGCTATTTAGCGTTATATTATTATTTATTACGCTATAGTTAGCGAGTACTTCCTTATTAGTTAGGTTAGAGATTTCTACTTATTTATTAACTAATAGTTCTAGTAGCTAAGCGAGTATTATAAGCTTGCGATTAGAAAGGCTAAAAATAGTATAATACGTTAGATCCTTATATAATAATATTAAAAAGGCTATTTATAGTTAATCGTAAGTCTTTAGTTTAAAGTATCTATTAGACTTAAAGAGCGCTAGGGTGCTAAGCTTAGTATCTCATTTAATTTTTAATAGGTAAGGAGCGTTATTAATAATAGGAATAAATAGTAAATTACCTATATATATATATATATATACCCTTTATGCTTTAGGCTAAATAGAAGGGACTCTATTTTACTAATAGTATATTAATTTGAATAGCGGAGCGATTATATAGCGTAATAATTATATTTCCTATAGTATATATATTATAAACTTTTAAAGGGACTTTTAAATAGATCTAAGAGGGAATTTGAATATTATTATAAGATACGATTTAGATATATAATTCTAAGTTTAGAATATTAAGCCTATTAGGTATATTAAAGTCTTACCCTATAAGTAAACTAGTATTAAATATAAGATAGGCTATATACTTATATAGAGCTTAGTAGTTATTATATAGCTATTAGGTTATTATCCTTATATAAGAATCGCGAAGGTTACCTAGGTAATAGTCTTAAGGCTTCTTATACTTTAGAGCTTAAATACCTTAGGTTCTCTTAAGAGGGTATAGAACTATTATAAGCAGGCTTTGCTTATAACTAAGCAGTCTGCGCTAGTATTAATATAAACTACGATTAGTAGTCTATTATAATAGCTCTAGATAATAATCTTAGTATATATATAGTAGTATAAACGTATAATTATATATTACTATAGCTTAATAGGATTAATAAGTATTATATTTAGCTAAGGGAATAGAAAGGTCTAATACAAGAAGATACCCTCGAAGTTAGTATATAGCTTAGTATTATAAAAGTAGGTTTTATATAAGTAGATTCTAGGATCCTTAAGGAGCGAATTTTAGAATAAGTTAATATTAAAAACAGGGTACTTATCCTTATATCTAGGGATATAACTTAGAGGGTATTCGTAGTAATAAGCGGGTTAAGTAACTAGGTTAATATACTTAGGATTATTTTCCTATTACTCTTAGTTATCCTTATTATTAGTACTAATAACTAAGTTTTCTTTATATAAGTCTAAATTCTCGCTAGCTTTAATATACTAGATATAGTTAAAGTCGCCCTTATCTAGCGAAGTATATACTTCCTCTTCTGCTTACTCGTAGCTAGTGCTTATAGTTATATAGGCTAAAGGGTACCTAAGCGGTTAAGGATACTAAACGCGTTACCTAGGCTATTTATATTAGTATTTAGGCCTTTATTATTAGTTAACCCGAATTTCCTTATAAGTAGAGCTTAATAAGGGTTTAGTAGCTATATTAGTAGCTTGCTTTATAGGTCTTAATAGTAATAAGCTAGGTATAGTCTCTTTTAGATTTATATAGTATAGGTAATAAGTAGCCGTAGTATAGCCTACCTTCGAGGTCTCTTATAGTAATAATCGTATTACTATGGTTCCTATATAGGTCGTCTTAATAGATAGTTAGACTAATGCTCGCTAGGATCCTTTAGTAACTATTTAATACTAGCTAGGGACTATCTTCTATAGGCTTGTAATAAACTTATTATAGTTTATATTACTAGTTAGCTAAGGAATACTAATAACTAGTTCTATATCTATCTTATTATAAGTAATAATTAATACCTTAGATTCGCTCTCTTTAGTATCCTTATATAATTAAGTAACCTTAGTTATCTAGTATTTAATATTATATTAATTATATATATTATATAGAGTATACCTCTCCTTAGTTAAACGTACTTTAATAATTTTATATAATAAACGAAAACGTTTAAGTAATAACTCTTTCTAATAGTCTAATCTATAGTTAGGGTCCTTAAGTTCTACCTTCTTATTAAGTATTAGATTAATATAGTACTAGTCCGAGGTATACCTTAGTAAGGTTTAATATAAGTTAAGAGTAATTATAGCTAGGTTCCTATCGTCTAACGTAACGTAGCTACTAATAGTATTAATAAAACGATATATATTTTAGTAGATAGTCCTTAAACTACTATTAATATATATATCTTTAACTTTATTATTATATAGAGGTAGATTAAATAACCTAATTATATTAATCTTAAATCGAGGAGTACTACGCCTAGGTTCTATAACTAATATTCTAGCTATTACTTATACTACCCCTTCTTTATTTATAGAGAGAAGGAATATAAGAAAGTTATAGCTAAGTAAGAACCTATTAGGGTTAGATAATAGTTTAATAATATCTCTTAGCTTAGTTAGTAATTAAGGGTATTAATCGCCTTAGCTATTACTACTACTATAGCTAGGGCTACCTCCTCTACTATTTTAGCCCTTAGGGTTATTATTATTACCTCTATTACTAGGATCTCTAGGTAGTATAAGTAGTAGTAATAGTAGAGGAGCGTTCTCTATATATTTAATATTCTAATTATAACCTTTACCTTTATTAAGGTTTAATAGACTAGCTTCTAGTTCCTAGGCGCTTATCTTATTATATTACTTACCCTAGCTATAGGTATTAGGGTAACTTTATAAGTTACTTAGCTTAGGTATAAGAGGGCTACTTATTCCTTTTCCTAAGGTTAGGAATAAAGTACTTAATATATCTTTACTTTTTTTAAATAATATATAGAAAGTATTTAGGCTTAGCTCTAGTATTAATATAGTAATTATATCCTTTAATATAGGTTTAAGAGGTAAGAGTTATAAATTATTTATAAAACTTTATCTAAACTTATAATATTCCTCTAGAGTTAATTAGAGTACTAAAAAGGCTTTAGGGATTATTATTATATTAAGTTTAGATATAGGGTTTAGGATATCTAGCTTATCTATAGCTTTAGCTCTTAAGGTCTTATAGCCTCTCCTCTCTTTATTCTCTTTCAAAGGGGGTATTAGATCTAGAGTCTAGCCCTATTTAATCTCTATTTTAATATATTAATTATAATAAGGGAGAAAAAGGTAATACTACTACTTAATAATATTAGTAAATAGTTATAAGTTAGTTATCTATACTTATAAGACCTTACCTTAAATATATTAAGTAGTCTTATATACTTCCCTATATAATATTAACTTTTAAATATATTTATAGTAGTTTACTAAATATCATTTAAAGTTCTTATAAGTAATAGCTATAATACTTACTTTTATTACTAACTTAAGAAGGATATACTTAGTCTAGGTAAGTAATATATAGAACTTATCTAGGTATTACTTAAGTATTATTATAAAGTTTATAATAATTAAATAGTTAATAGGTTCTAGAAAGTTAGACTTAAGACCTTCTTTAACCTTAGAATTAGAAAGTAGCTTATAAAGTATTATTATTAGAGGTTTATTATCTCTTTAGGATATTCCTTAGTTAAAGAAATCTTTAAGGTTTAATATCTCTTAGGGATATCTCCTAGTTAAGGGAAATAGTAAAAGGTTAATATCTCTTATTAATATTTCCTAGTTAAGGGAAAGAGGGAGTTTAGAAGCTTTTAATAATATATAATACCTATAGGTATTAATTACTAAGATACTACTTTATATAAACTTAATAGGGTTAGCTATTTATATAATTAAGTGCTTTCTTTAATTATAAGGGATATCCTTAGTTATAAGGGGATATAGCTAACTATTAAGGTTATACTACTAATTAATATAGTCTATATAGTAAGTGAAAAATAGGGTTAAAAATTCTATAAATTTAGAAGGTTTTTTCCTTAAAGGCGATAAGCCCTTTTATAAGGGTTAACGCGTTTAGGTATATTTAACGCGTTAAATGCGTTAGACGCCCTTAAGCGGGATAACTGCGCTAAGCGCGTTTGGTATTAATAGCCCTTCTATTTAATAAGATACTAATAGTTATATCTAGGGCCCCTATAGGTAATAATATAGTCTACTATATAGATATCATTATTATTATTAATTAGAATATCTTATAGTATTATAGCTAAGCTAAAAAAGGGTTCTAATTATATAGGTATAAAAATATTATAAATTTAGTACTTTTTATTAATCTATAGCTTATATACTTATGCCTTATTAATTACCTATTAGATCTTAAATAGGCCCAGATATTTATTAGAAAGTTTATAAGAAAGCCACCTAATACCGAACGCGCTTAGCGCGGTTATCCCGCTCAAGGGCGCTCAACGTAACTAATATATTAAATATACCTAAACGTAGTAAACCTCTATAAAAAGGTTTATTACCTTCAAGGAGAAAATCTTCTAAAAGTATAGACTTTTTACCTATATTTTTTACTTACTATATAAACTATATTGATTAATAGTATAACCTTAATAGTTAGCTATATCCCCTTATAACTAAGGATATCCCTTATAATTAAGGAAGGTATTTAACTATATAGATAGCTAACCCTTATTAAGTTTATATAAAGTAATATCTTAGTAGTTAATACCTATAAGTATTATATATTATTAAAAGCCTCTAAACTCCCCCTTTCTCTTAACTAGGAAATATTAATAAGAGATATTAACTCTTTATTATTTCCCTTAACTAGGAGATTATCCTAAGAGATATTAAACCTCGAAGATTTCCTTAACTAAGGAATATCCTAAAGAGATAATAAACCTTACTAATAATAATACCTTATAAGCTACCTTCTATAAGGGGTTAGACCTGAGTTTATTTAATAAGAGGTTGCTATAATACTATTTATTTAAGCTAAAGAGGAAAAGGGGAAGTTTTCCTCTCTAGTAGAGATTTCGCTAGTCTATAGGGAATAACTAAGTAAGCCCTAGGTAGGCCCTAAGTAGCTCCTTAAGGTAATAAACCTAGGTAGAAGCCTAGGTAGGCTTAACCTAAGTATAGCTTATAATACTATCCCCCCTCTTAGCTAGGCCCCCCCTAGGTATAGGCTAGGTTACTATTATTATCTATAACTAGTCTATATAAGGCTTTATACCTATCTACTATAGTAATCTTTATAATAGCCTCTATAGGCTCCTAGGTAGGCTCTATATACCCCTCCTACTTAACTAGGACCTCGCGCCTCTACTCTCACCTAACTACCTTCTATTATGCTATATATATCTCCTCTATATACTACTCGAACTTACTATTATTAGCTATAATTAGCAATAGCTAGGGGTCTATCCTTATTTATATAAGTAAGGGGTCCTCTAGTACCCTCTAGAAGAGGTTTATATAAAACCTTAGGTAGATATTACTAGGTATATCTAATTTAATAATATATAGGCTTAGGACTCTAATTATAATATATTTATAGTATAACTATAATAGCTTCTTACTAGGCCTAGGGCTTTTATAATTAGCTATTCAAAAGCTAAACCTTATTACCTACTTAATACTCCTCTATAGGTATCCTATACTAGTTTATATTCTCCTTGCTATACTATTAGGTAGCTATAATACTCTAGACGAAGTCTACTACCTCCTATAGTCTTATTACTAGGAGGTAGCTACTATATCCCTAGAGGGGGCTTCTTCTATTATATTATCTATTATAAGTATAGGGTTAGTATAGTACCTATATTCTAAGAAGAATAGCGAGAGCCTAGTTATATTACTAACCTTATTATAGAGCGCTAGCTAAGTAGTAGGTAGGAGCTACCCCTAGTTATCCTATACCTAGGTTATAAATACCTATAGGATAGCTTATATCTCCTAGTTCTACCTCTTAGTACTACTATTAATCTATAGGTAATATATAGTACTTAATAGCCTCCTTATACTAGTAAGGTAGTAGAATTTAGCCTAGAAGTAGCTTACTTAGTTAAACCCTTAATTACTAATAATATTATATAGGAACCTATAGAACTAGAAATAGGAAGTAAGGAACTAGTAGATATAAGCTTCTACCTCTATAATACTTATCTCCTCTAATATTACTAACTTACCTAGCTTATTTATTATAACTTATAAGTATTAGCTAGTATTATCCTTTATAAGTAGTAAGTCTATAATAAAGTCTATTAAGAGGTCTAAGTATAACTAAGTAGGTATTAGTAAGGGCTTTAGAAAGCCCCTCTTAGCTTACCTCTAGATATAGATCTCTCTATAGATATTATAGTTCCTTATAAATCTCTATACTATCTATAATTATCCTAGCTAATAGAACTACTAGCTTACTATTTCTAATATACTATTATAACCTAGGTAGGTAGTTATACTTAAGTTATAGCTCTATTAGATAATCTTTATATAGAGCTCTCCTAGTAGGTTATTATTATCCTCCCCTCTAGGTACCTATAGCCTCCCCCTAAATAATAGTCTCCCCTAACTATTAATATTATACTTATTAATTTAAACCTTAGCTTTTCTATCTAATAAAAAGCTCTAAAGCTAGTAAGTAACTATATAATATATAGCTTTATATATTATATCCTTCTTTATAGTTTCTAGCTATAGTACTTATAGTTTAGGGTTATTATTAAAAACTATAATATCTAGGACATTAATATAGCCCTTCTAACTTCTCCTTACTAGGGGGCTAACTATAAGGTCCCTATAGGGGTAAGTATAGTCTAGTATTAGCTATAAGACCCTCCCTTACTTCTACTTATTATCCTACCCTTATAGCGTATCCTACTCCCTCTAAGAGAGGGTATTAGGGGCTACTACTTACTTACTAAGGCGGTATTTAATAATAAAATTATATTAAGATAGCTCCTCTACTTACTAGCTCTAGCGCTTTATAAGATATTACTTCTTTATAAAGTATTTAAGCTTCTAGTAGTTAGTTAGTACTTTAAAAGTAATTATACTATATAGCTCTACCCTCTATATATATAAGTAAGAAAGGATTCCTAGGAGCTCCTTATTATAAATAGGGTAGTTATACTCTATAGGCGAGACCTTCTATAAATAGAACGCTACTAGATACTATTCCTCTAGATTAAACTAGTAGAGTACTAGCTAGGTATTACAAAGCTACTTAGGCTATAAGAAGGCTCGTTCTTAATTATCTCCCTATTAGAATATTATATTCTTCCTAATAAATAGTATAAGTAGTTTAATAATATCCCTATATTCTAGTATAAATATATTATTATAATTTATAAACCTTAAGAAGCTCTAGACCCCCTTTAGGGAGGTAGGGGTAAACTACTTAGTAATTATCTAGAGTTTCTTAGGGTTATAGGAGAGACCCTCTCTTATTATTATAATAAACCCTATATACTTAACCCTCTTAACTAAGAACTTATCCTTTATAGAGTTAAGGTTTAGGCCTATATCTACTAGCCTCTAGAGGACCTCTTAGACCTTCCTCTTATAGTCTTCCCTTATTCTATTAGAGTAAATTAATATATTATTTATATAAGTAGTAATAAGGTTATTAAGGAATTCCTATAGGGTATTATTAATATATTACTAGAAGCTAGTAGGAACGCTAGTTAGGCTAAATAAGTAGATTACTTATTTAAATAATCTATACTAGGTATAGAATATAGTTCTCTCCTAGTACTTCTTTATTACTCTTAACTTATAGAAGGCTACTACTATATCTAGCTTAGTATATTACTTAGCTATATTTACCTAGTATAATATCTTAGAGATTAGTAGTAGGGGGTAGTAGTCTTTCTTTATAATTATATTAAGAGCCCTATAGTTAATATAGAAGTAGATTCCCTTACTTAGCTTCCTTATAAAAAGTACTAGTACCCTAGTAGATAAGCTACTAGCCTTAATAAGCCCCTTATCTAGGAGGTCTTATAAGGTCTTTTTTAATACTAGTAGCTCTTCTCTTAATATATTATAAAGGGGGCCCTAGGGGAGTAGTAGCTCCCTCTTATTAGATCCTAGTATAAGGTTAATTTAGTAGTCTACTCCTAGTTACCTAGGGGGTAATAAGTAAGCCTTATTAGAGTTAAATAGGTTAGGAAACTCCCTTAAGACCTAGTTTAGTAGATAGTATTATTAATCCTCTTTTAGTCTTAGGTTTAAGGCTTTCTTAATACTAATTAAGCTAATAGCTCGTATTAGTACTTTTTTAATACCCTCCTAGTATTTACTATATTATCTTACTAGGTATTAGTGGGTTATAGAGAATAAGGGTATATTAAGGAACCTCGTAGCCCTTATTTCCTTTATAAGGGGAGTTTCTTCTTAATCCTTTAGATATAGCCTAACTTATCCCCTCCTATAGTATACTTAGTAAGCTATAATATTATAAATAACCTAGCTCTATTCTATCTATAGGCGCCCTAAGAGGATATTAGGGTCTAGGCTATTAACTATATATATAAAGATATATTAGATATAGCTACTCGTTTCTAAGTTATATATTACTATACCTAGCGTATTACCTAGTAATAATCGACTAAGTATATACCCTCTTATAAGTTAATATCTCTTCTTAATATATAAAAGGTAGAGGTATAAAGCTAGGGAAAGGTTAATTATTATATAAGTATTACTCCTAGTATCTACTAGAATATAAGCTAGATATACTCTATTAACTTTAATTTAAATAATAATAAGCTTATTATTAACTAGTTATTCCTATTTATATTCTTTCTAACTTAATATCTCCTCCTTAGTAAGCTCTAGGGCCTAATTTCGCTCTAGAGTTAGTCTTTTCCTAACTCTTTATCTTCTTTTAAGGAGTTAGTTACTACCTAGTAGTTATATATAACCTCGTAATATATTATTTCTTCTTTTAAGGTCTTTACCTTTATAACCCTAGGTAGCTAGTCCTCCTTATTAGGGTAATACTAAGTAATATAACCTCTAGCTCTATAAGTATAATAAATATAGGGGTCCCTTATACCCTTCTAAGGTTATAAATATTATACTAGGGAGGTACCTAAGGAGGATCTAGAGTTTTAATAGTTATAGCGTCTTATTTCTTTTAAATTATAAGATATATATAGCTCTAGTTATATAAGTATCCCCCTTAGTATTCTTAGTAGTAGGTCTCTAGTAAGTTACTAGGTAGTTACTAGTAACTTTCTAGCGCTCTACTTTTTATATAATACTCTAGTCCTTAAAGAGCTAGTTATTATAATTAGCTAATAGGTTAATAGTAATTAGCTAGTTCCTTAGCCTAGGGGTAAGGGAGGCTTCTAAAAGTAAGATCTAGACTTAGCTAGGCTAGTTTATAATACTTATATTAGCTAGTATCTACTTAAATCTTAATAAGAAGGTTACTAGGGATTTATTCTCTTTTTACTAGAGGGTTTATAGTTAAGCTATAACTTATAACTAGATATTTAGGTCTTTATATATCTAGTCTAGGTAAGCTATAAAGTCCTTTAGGCTATATTTCCCCCTACTCCTGCTAGCTCTATAAAAAGTAGAGACTACTTACTAGGCTATAGTATTTAAGTAGGAGTTAATAAGGTATTATACCTCTATATCTATAGTATAAAACGCCCTATCTATAGCAATCTTATATCTTATTTATTATACCTAGGTAGTATATTCCTTCTACTTACTTAAAAACTTTAGAAATAGGGGTAGTAGCTTCTAGTATACTATACTAAGTATTACTAATACCTTACTAGTAATACTTATAGGGGTTTATATAGCTACGCGTTAGCTATTCCCCTACTTAACCTCCTATAACTATTACTAGAGGGACTCTATTACTACTACTAAATTAGCTTATAATAACTTATCTTAAGTTTTAGCTATATTATTATTAACTATCTTACTAACTAGTAGGGAGTAGCGCTTAACTTATTATTATTATTATAGTAATAAGCTTAAATATATAAGGGGTTAGACCTAAGTTTATTTAATAAGAAGTTACTATAATACTATTTATTTAAGCTAAAGAGGAAAAGGGGAAGTTTTCATCTCTATTAGAGATTTCACTAGTCTATAGGGAATAACTAGGTAAGCCCTAGGTAAGCCCTAGGTAGTTCCTTAAGGTATAAACCTAGGTAGAAGCCTAGGTAGGCTTAACCTAGGCGTAGCCTATAACACCTTCTAATCATAAAGTCAAACAAGGTCTTAAATCTAACTTTTAAAGCTTATTAACTATTTAACTATTATAAACTTTATAATAACGCTTAAGTAATACCCTAATAAGTTCTATATACTACTTACTTAAACTAAGTATACCCTCTTTAGGTTAGCTATAAAAACGAGTATTATAGCTATTACTTATAAGAACTTTAAATAATATGTAAATAACTACTATAAATATATTTAAAAGTCATTACTATATAGAGAAGCATATAAGACTACTTAATATATTTAAAACAAAGTCCTATAAGTATAAATAATAAACTTACAACTATTTACTAATACCATTTAATAGTAATATTATTTTAACCTCCCTTATTATAATTAATATATTAAGATAGAGCTTAGATAGAGCTAGATACTAGACCTAATGCTCTTTTTTAAAGAGGATAAAGAGAGGGGAGGCTATAAGACCCTAAGAGCTAATGCTATAAATAAGCTAGATATTTTAAAACTAATATCTAAACTTAATATAATAATAATTCCTAAAGCTTTCTTAATACTTTGATTAACTCTAGAGGAGTATTATAAGTTTAGATTGAGCTCGGAATTACGCCGCAGCCCCTTTATAAAAAGACTATAACAAATTCACCTAGTTCGTAGGTATAATTCAGGAAATACTATATAGGTATTTTAACCTATACCCTCTACTAGTTAAGGAAAATAATATAAGAACCCTATATGTTCCTACTACTTATAAGTAAACCCTCTAAATATTATAAAGTTAGACGCGCGCTATACTAGGGCTAATTATATTAGAGCTAAATAGGCTACTAAGGCTCTTATAGTAACGCCCTTGCTAAATCTTCTAATAAGGTGCTGCGAAAGCTACTATATGAGATAACTCCTTAACCTAAAAGGTTAACCTTCTAATAAGGTACTTAAGGTAAATACTACTATATAAGAGGTAACTCCTTAACTAAAGAGGTCTTTCCTAAGAGGTTCTTATAGCTAGAAGTATAAGAAGCTCTACTACTACGAGCAGGGCCTTATACCTCTCTATCTTCCTTATCCTTATCTAACCTATAAGAAATCCTTAATTATATTAGTACTAAACCCTATATATAAAGATACTAAGCCTAAGCAAGGCACGCCTTTTAGTATAAATAATATAGAGGGGGTTACTAGAGAGTTTAGCCTTAATATAATTAATAAAACCCGCTCCTTTATTAACTACTCTATTATATATAGAGAGCGTATTATTAATATAGCCCTTAAGAGGGCTTATCTTAATACCCCTATAGGGGACTTTATAAGGCGTAATAGTATTAGAGCTAAGTAAGTAAACTTAGTAATAGAAGTTTAGTAGGTTATTATATATCCTATAGAGTAGCCCTTCTTCGAGCAGGTCCTCTATATTACTAAGGTAGAGGTAGCCTAGGCGGCCTAGGCCTATTAGGGGAATATCAGTAAGTACGGCTTATACTAAATAGAGAGAGCGTTACTAACGATAGCATAGTGAAGATAGTAACAACTAGCGGATAAAGCGGTAATAGAGGCGGTATTTAATAGCGGCGCGGGTAGTACGCAAGAGGATAAGTTAATAGTTTCGTAGTTTAAATAATTAAAAACCACGTTATTATTAATATAAAGTTAAAGATCGTGAGGCTATTAATAGGTACATATAAGTACGGCTATAGTTAGGAAAGGTAGTTAGTAAGATCACGTGACCGAAGGCTATGTATTATTAGGAGGCGCGGAGTTAGAAGGTCTAATGCACTTAAGTAGGTAAAATCACTATGCAGTAGCCAGAGGCCATTATTACGCTATATAACTACTCTACTATTTAAATTAATATACTATTACAAGGGGTTAGACCTAAGTTTATTTAATAAGAGGTTACTATAATATTATTTATTCAAGCTAAAGAGGAAAGGGGGAAGTTTTCCTCTCTAGTAGAGATTTTGCTAGTTTATAAGGAATAACTAAGTAAGCCCTAAGTAAGCCCTAAGTAAGCCCTAGGTAGCTCCTTAAGGTAGTAAACCTAGGTAGAAGCCTAAGTAGGCTTAACTTAGGTATAACTTATAATACTATCCCCCCTCCTAGCTAGTCCTCCCCTAGGTATAAGCTAAGTTATTATTATTATTTATAACTAGCCTATATAGGGCTTTATACCTATTTACTATAGTAATCTCTATAATAGCTTCTATAGGCTCCTAGGTAAGCTCTATATACCCCTCCTACTTAACTAGGACCTCGTACCTCCGCCCTTACCTAACTACCTTCTATTATACTATATATATCTCCTCTATATACTACTCGAACTTA
Organism: Colletotrichum ledebouriae; assembly: GCA_036785755.1. Taxonomy (NCBI): domain Eukaryota; kingdom Fungi; phylum Ascomycota; class Sordariomycetes; order Glomerellales; family Glomerellaceae; genus Colletotrichum; species Colletotrichum ledebouriae. The sequence goes on along the minus strand of JAVHLU010000279.1, from coordinate 47,964 downwards.
CTATTACTAGCTATAATTAGTAGTAGCTAGGGGTCTATCCTTATTTATATAAGTAAGGGGTCCTCTAGTACCCTATAGAGGAGGTTTATATAGAACCTCGGGTAGATATTATTAGATATATCTAACTAAATAATATATAAGCTTAGGACTCCTACTATAGTATATTTATAATATAACTATAATAGCTTCTTACTAAGCCTAGGGCTCCTATAGTTAGCTATTAAAAGCTAAACCTTATTACTTACTTAATACTCCTCTATAGTAATTCTATACTAGTTTATATTCTCCTTACTATATTACTAAGCTATTATAATACTTATTTAAATAAAATCTATTACCTCTTATAATCTTATTACTAGGAGGGTAGCTACTATATCCCTAGAGGGGGTCCCCTCTATTATATTATCTATAATAGGTATAGGGTTAATATAATACCGATATTCTAAGAAGAATAGCAAGAGCCTAGTTATACTACTAACCTTATTATAGAGCGCTAGCTAAGTAATAAGTAGGAGCTACCCCTAGTTATCCTATACCTAGGTTATAAATACCTATAGGATAGCTTATATCTCCTAGTTCTACCTCTTAGTACTACTATTAGTCTATAGATAGTATATAATACTTAATAGCCTCCTTATATTAATAAGGTAGTTAAATTTAGCCTAGAAGTAGCTAACCTAATTAAACCCTTAATTACTAATAATATTATATAGAAACCTATAGAACTAGAAGTAAGAGGTAAGGAACTAGTAGGTATAAGCTTCTATCTCTATAATACCTATCTCCTTTAATATAACTAACTTACCTAGCTTATTTATTATAACTTATAAGTATTAGTTAGTATTATCCTTTATAAGTAATAAGTCTATAATAAAGTCTATTAAGAGGTCTAAGTATAACTAGGTAGGTATTAGTAAGGGCTTTAGGAAGCCCCTCTTAGCTTATATCGAGATATAGTTCCCTCTATAGATATTATAGTTCCTTATAAATCTCTATACTATTTATAATTATCCTAGCTAGTAGAACTACTAGCTTACTATTTCTAATATACTATTATAGCTTAGGTAAGTAGTTATACTTAAGTTATAGCTTTACTAAATAATCTTTATATAGAGCTCCCCTAATAGGTTATTATTATCCCCCCCGCTAGGTACTTATAGCCTCCCTCTAAATATTAGCCTCTACTAACTATTAATATTATACTTACTAATTTAAACCTTAGTCTTTATATCTAGTAGGAAGCTCTAAAGCTAGTAGATAACTATATAATATATAGCCTTATATATTATATCCTTCTTTATAGTTTCTAGCTATAGCACCTATAGTTTAGGGTTATTATTAAAAACTATAATATCTATAATATTAGTATAGCTCTTCTAATTTCTCCTTACTAGGGGGCTAGCTATAAGGTCCCTATAGGGGTAAGCATAATCTAGTATTAGCTATAAAACTCTCCCTTACTTCTACTTATTATCTTATCTTTATAATATATCATAGTCTCTCTAAGAGAGGGTATTAGGGGCTATTACTTCCTTACTAGGGTAATATTTAATAATAAAGTTATATTAAGATAGCTCCTCTACTTACTAGCTCTAGCGCTCTATAAGGTATTACTTCTTTATAAAGTATTTAAGCTTCTAGTAATTAGTTAGTACCTTAAAAGTAGTTATATTATATAGCTCTACTCTTTATATATATAAGTAAGAAAAAACTACTAGGAGCCCCTTATTATAAATCGGATAGTTATATTCTATAAGTAAGAGCTTCTATATGTAAAATACTATAGGACGCTAGGTACCCTCTAGGTTAACCTATAAGAGTACCCCTCTTAATATAAATCCTAAATAGTTAGTTTTAATAATAATCTTATCTTCTAGATTAAACTAGTAGAATACTAGCTAAGTATTATAAAAGCTACTTAAGCTACTAGAAGGCTTATTCTTAGTTAACTCCCTATTAGAATATTATATTCTTTCTAATAAGGAGTATAAGTAGTCTAATAATATCCCTATATTTTAATATAAATATATTATAATAATTTATATACCTTAGGAAGCTCTAGACCCCCTTTAGAGAGGTAGGGGGTAGTTACTTAGTAATTACTTAGAGTTTCTTAGCATTATAGGAAAGACCCTCTCTTATTATTATAATAAACCTTATATACTTAACCCTCTTAACTAAGAACTTATACTTTATAGAGTTAAGGTTTAGGCCTATATCTACTAGCCTCTAGAGGACCTCCTAGACCTTCTTCTTATAGTATTTCCTCGTTCTATTAGAGTAAATCAATATATTATTTATATAAGTAGTAATAAAGTTATTAAGAAAGTCCTATAAGGTATTATTAATATATTATTACAGGCTACGCCCGGGTTAAGCCTACCTAGGCTTCTGCCCAGGTTTACCGCCTTAAGGTGCTACCTAGGGCCTACCTAGGGCCTACCTAGTTATTCCCTATAGACTAGCGAAATCTCTACTAGAGCGGAAAACTTCCCCTTTTTCCTCTTTAGCTTAAATAAATAGTATTATAGCGACCTTATATTAAATAAACTTAGGTTTAACCCCTTATATATTTAAGCTTATTATTATAATAATAATAATAGGTTAAGCGCTACTCCCTACTAGTTAGTAAGATAGTTAATAGTAGTATAGCTAAAACTTAAGATAAGCTATTATAAGCTAATTTAGTAATAGTAATAGAGTCCCTCTAGTAATAGTTATAAGAGGTTAAGTAGGGGAATAGCTAATATATAGCTACGTAGACCCCTATAAGTACTACTAGTAAGATACTAGTAATACCTAGTATAGTATACTAGAAGCTACTACCCCTACTCCTAAAGTTTTTAAGTAAGTAAAAGGAATATACTACCTAGGTATAGTAAATAAGGTATAAGATTACTATAAATAGGGCGTTCTATACTATAGATATAGAGGTATAATACCTTGTTAACTCCTATTTAAATACTATAGCCTAGTAGGTAGTCTCTACTTCCTATAAAGCTAAGGGGGGTAGGGGGAAATATAACCCCGAGGACTTTATAGCTTACCTAGACTAGATATATAAGGACCTAAATATCTAGTTATAAGCTATAGCCTAACTATAAACCCTCTAGTAAAAAGAGAATAAATTCCTAGTAACCTTTTTATTAAGATTTTAGTAAATACTAGCTAATATAAGTAATATAAACTAGCCTAGCTAAGTCTAGATCTTACTCCTAGAGGCCTCCCTTACCCCTAGGCTAAGGGATTAGCTAATTATTATTAACTTACTAGCTAATTATAGTAGCTAGCTCTTAAAGGTCTAGAGTATTAAATAGAAAATAGAGCACTAGAAGGTTACTAGTAACTACCTAATAACCTACTAAAGACCTATTACTAAGGATACTAAAGAGGATATCTATATAACTAGAGTAGTATATATCTTATAAGTTAAAGAAGTAAGATACTATAACTATTAAAACTCCAGATCCTCCTTAGGTACCTCCCTAATATAATATTAATAACCTTAGAAGGGTATAAGGGACCCCTATACTTATTATACTTATAGAACTAGAAGCCATATTACCTAGTACTACCCTAGTAAAGAGGACTAGCTACTTAGGGTTATAAACGTAAAGACCTTAAAAGAAGAAATAATATACTATAAAGTTATAAATAACTACTAAGTAATAACTAACTCCTTAGAAGAAGATAAGGAATTAGGAAAAAACTAACTCTAGAGCGAAATTAGGCCCTAGAGCCTACTAAGGAGGAGATATTAAATTAAGAAGAATATAAATAGGAATAACTAGCTAATAATAAGCTTATTATTATTTAAGTTAGAGTTAATAGAGGATATCTAGCTTATACCCTAGTAAATACTAGGAGTAATACTTATATAATAATTAACCTTTCCCTAGCCTAATACCTCTACCTTTTATATATTAAGAAGAGATACTAACTTATAAGAGGGTATATACTTAGCGGATTATTACTAGGTAATACGCTAGGTATAGTAGTATTTAACTTAGAAATAAGTAGCTATACCTAGTATATCTTTATATATATAATTAATAGCCTAGACCCTAATATCTTCTTAGGGCGCCCTTAGATAGAATAGAGCTAGGTTATTTATAACGCTATAGCTTACTAAGTATACTATAGGAGGGGATAAGTTAGGCTATACCTAAAGGACTAAGAAGAAACTCCCCTTATAAAGGAAATAAGGGCTATAAGGTTCCGTAATATACCCTTATTCTCTATAATCTACTAATACTTAGCGAGATAATAAGGTAAGTACTAGGAGGGTACTAAAGAGGTACTAGTATAAGCTATTAGCTGATCTAATATTAAGAAAGCCTTAAACTTAAGACTAAAGGAGGATTAATAATACTATCTACTAAACTAGGTCTTAAGGGAGTTTCCTAACTTATTTAACCCTAATAAGGCTTACTTATTACCCCCTAGGTAACTAGGGGTAAACTACTAGATTAACCTTATACTAGGACTAGATAGGAGGGAGCTATTACTCCCCAAGGGCCCCCTTTATAGTATATTAAGAGAAAAGCTACTAATACTAAAAAAGACCTTATAAGACCTCCTAGATAAGGGGTTTATTAAGGCTAGTAGCTTACTTATTAGAATATTAATACTCTTTATAAGGAAGCTAGGTAGGGGAATTCGCTTCTATATTAACTATAAGGCCCTTAATATAATTATAAAGAAAGACTACAACCCCCTCCTACTAATCTTAAAGATACTATATTAAGTAAATATAGCTATATAATATACTAAGCTAGACGTAGTAGTAGCCTTCTATAAGTTAAGAGTAATAGAGGAGTACTAAGAGAGAACTATATTCTATACCTAGTATAAGTTATTTTAATAAGTAGTTTACTAATTTAGCCTAACTAGTACCCCTACTAGCTTCTAGTAATATATTAATAATACCTTATAGGACTTCCTTAATAACTTCGTTACTATTTATATAAATAATATATTAATTTATTCTAATAGAATAAGGGAAAACTATAAGAGGAAAGTCTAAGAGGTCCTCTAGAGGCTAGTAGATATAGGCCTAAACCTTAACCCTATAAAGTACGAGTTCTTAATTAAGAGGCTTAAGTATATAAGGTTTATTATAATAATAAGAGAGGGTCTCTCCTATAATCCTAAGAAACTCTAAGTAATTACTAAGTAATTACCCCCTATCTCCCTAAAGGGGGTCTAGAGCTTCCTAGGGTTTATAAACTATTATAATATATTTATACTAGGATATAGGGATATTATTAAATTACTTATATTACTTACTAGGAAGAATATAATATTCTAATAGGGAGATAATTAAGAACGAGCCTTCTTATAGCTTAAGTAGATTTTTAATACCTAGCTAATACTCTATTAGTTTAATTTAGAAAATAAAACTATTATTAAAACTAATTATTTAGGATTTATATTAGGAGGGGTACTCTTATAAGTTAACCTAGAGGGTACTTAGTATCCTATAGCGTTTTACTTATAGAAGCTCTCGCCCGCGGAATATAACTACCCTATTTATAATAAGACGCTCCTAGTACTCCTTTCTTACTTATATATATAGAGACTAGAGCTATATAATATAACTACTTTTAAAGTACTAACTAATTACTAGGGGCTTAAATACTTTATAAAAAAGTAGTACCTTATAGAGCGCTAGAGCTAATAAGTAGAGGAGCTATCCTAGTATAATTTTACTATTAAATACCGCTCTAATAAGGAAGTAATAGCCCCTAATACCTTCTCTTAGAGGGAGTAGGACGTACTATAAGGATAGGATAATAAGTAGAAGTAGGGGAGGGTCTTATAGCTAATATTAAACTATACCTACCCCTACGGGGACCCTATAGTTAGCCCCCTAGTAAGGAGAAGTTAGAAAGGCTATACTAATATCCTAGATACTATAGTCTTTAATAATAACCCTAAACTATAGGCGCTATAGCTAGAAACTATAATAAAGGATATAACGTATAAAGCTATATATTATATAATTACTTACTAGCTTTAGAGCTTCTTACTAAATATAAAAGCTAAGGTTTAAATTAATAAGTATAATATAATAGTTAGAGGAGACTAACGTTTAGGGGGAGGCTATAGGTACTTAGTAGGGAGGATAATAATAACCTACTAGGGGAGCTTTATATAAAGATTATTTAATAGAGCTACGACTTAGGTATAACTACTTACCTAGGTTATAATAGTACGCTAGAAATAATAAGCTAGTAGTTCTATTAGCTAGGATAATTATAAATAGTATAGAGATTTATAAGGAACTATAATATCTATAGAGAGATATATATCTAGAAGTAAGCTAAGAGGGGCTTTCTAAAGCCCCTACTAATACCTACCTAGTTATACTTAGACCTCTTAATAGACTTTATTATAGACTTACTACTTATAAAGGATAATACTAGCTAATACTTATAGGTTATAGTAGATAGGCTAGGTAAGTTAGTAATACTAGAGGAGATAGGTACTATAGAAGTAGAAGCTTATACCTACTAGTTCCTTACCTCCTACTTCTAGTTCTATATATTCCTATATAGTATTATTAGTAATTAAGGGTCTAACTAGGTAAGCTACTTTTAAGCTAAATTCTACTACCTTATTAATATAAGGAGGCTATTAAATACTATATACTACCTATAGACTAATAGTAGTCTTAAGATATAGAACTAGGAGATATAAGCTATCCTATATATATTTATAACCTAGGTATAGGATAACTAGGGGTAGCTCCTACCTACTACTTAGCTAGCGTTCTATAATAAGGTTAGTAGTATAACTAGGCTCTCGCTATTCTTCTTAGAATATAGGTATTATACTAACCCTATACTTATAGTAGATAATATAGTAGAAGAAGTCCCCTCTAGGGATATAATAGCTACCCTCCTAGTAATAGGATTATAGGAGGTAGTAGACTTTATCTAAATAAGTATTATAACTACCTAGTAGTATAGCGAGGAGAATATAAACTAGTATAAGATACCTATAGAGGAGTACTAAGTAGGTAATAAGGTCTAGCTTTTAATAGCTAACTATAAGAGCCCTTAGCCTAGTAAGAAGCTATTATAGTTATACTATAAATATACTATAGTTAGAGTCCTAAGCCTATATATTATTAAGTTAGATATACCTAGTAATATCTACCTAAGGTTCTATATAGACCTCTTCTAGAGGGTACTAGAGGACCCCTTACTTATATAAATAAGAATAGACCCCTAGCTACTACTAATTATAACTAATAATAGAGAATTCGAGTAATACGTAGAGGAGATATATATAACGCGATAGAAGGTAGTTAGGCGAGGGTAGAGATATAAGGTCCTAGTTAAGTAAGAGGGGTATATAGAGCCTACCTAGGAGCCTATAGAGGCTATTATAGAGACTGCTATAGTAAATAGTTATAAAGCCCTATATAGACTAGTTATAGATAATAATAATAACCTAGCCTACGCTTAGGGGGGAGCTAGCTAGGAGGGGGGATAGTATTATAAGCTATGCCTAGGTTAAGCCTACCTAGGCTTCTACCTAGGTTTACTACCTTAAGGAGCTACCTAGGGCCTACCTAGGGCCTACTTAGTTATTCCCTATAGACTAGCAAAATCTCTACTAGAGAGGAAAACTTCACCTTTTTCCTCTTTAGCTTAAATAAATAGTATTATAGCGACCTTATATTAAATAAACTCAGGTCTAACCCCTCGCACTATTATAGATATATCTACTCTATAAGACTCTCCTGCTATCTCTATAATAATCCTATTACTTAGATAAGGATGCCTAAGACGCTAGCTTCTTAGGGGGTCTTAGGCGGGGTACTCTATTAGCTACTACTCGCTATTTATTTATTAAGCGAGGGTAGGTCTACTTGCTCTAGCACTATCTAGGACTAGGCCTACCCCCTCGGGGTTATCTCTCCTACTATCTTATTACTAAGGTTATCTATGGCCTCTAGCCACTGCATAGTGATTTTACCTGCTTAAGTGCAACAGACCTTCTAACTCCGCGCCTCCTGATAATACATAGCCTTCGGTCACGTGATCCCTAATAACCTCCCAAGTTGCTAACCACCTTTCCTAACCATAGCCGCACTTATACATGCCCCACTAGATAGCCTCACGATCTTCAACTTTATATCGATAATAATGTGGTTTTTGATTATTCAAACTACGAAACTGTCGACTTTTCCTCTCGCGCACCACCTGCGCCGCCATCAGTAAGCCCACCATAGGCGCACAGCTTGCCGAGTACACTACTAACGATCGATTAGAATACCGCCTCTATTACCGCTTTATCCGCTAGAAGTCGTTACTATCTTTACTATACTATTATTAGCAACGCTCTCTCTATATTAAAGCAGTTAGCGCAAGCTATACTTACTAACCCCTAAGGGGCCTAGGCTACCTCTGCCTTAATAGTGTAGAGGACCTACTTAAAGAAGGGCTACTCTATAGGGTATATAACGACCTACCTAGCTTCTATTATTAAGTCTACTTACTTAGCTATAATATAATAGTAAGTATCCCCTCTAGGGGTATTAATAAGAGCCCTCTTAAGGGCTATATTAATAATACGCTCTCTATATATAATAGAGTAATTAAAAAAGGAGCGGGTTTTATTAATTATATAAATACTAAACTCTCTAGTAAGCTCTTATATATTATTAGTATTAAAGGGCGTACCTCGCGTAGGCTTAGCGTTTTTATATATAAGGTTTAGTATTAATATAGTTAAGGGATAAGGAAGAGGGAGAGGTATAAGGCCCTATTTATAGAGCTTCTTATACTTCTAGCTATAAGAACCTCTTAGGAAAGACCTCTTTAGTTAAGGAGTTACTTCTTATATAATAGCGTTTACCTTTAGTACCTTACTAGAAGGTCGACCTTTTAGGTTAAGAAGTTATCTTATATAGTAGCTTTTATAGCACCTTGCTAGAAGGTTTAGCGAGGGCGTTGCTACGAGAGCCTTAGTAGCCCGTTCGGCTCCGATGTAATCAGCCCTGGTGCGGCGCGCGTCCGACTCTATGCGGTAAGATCGTTGTTTCTTAGCATACCTGAGTCTAACTAGAACCATAGGTGATGTTCAGAGGGTTTGCTTGCGAGTAGTAGGAACGTATAGGGTTCCTATATTGTTTTCCTTAACTAGTAGAGGGTATAGGTTAAAATACCTATATAGTATTTCCCGAATTATGCCTGCGAACTGGGTGAATTTGTTATAGTCTTTTTGCGAAGGGGCTGCGGCGTAATTCCGAGCTCAAGGTTATCTATCCCCTTATTATAATATCTACGCTATATTCCTTATATCTTAGGGCTTAGTAAGCGACCTATATTATATTAGCTAAGACCCTATTAGTTATATTCTATATACCTAGCCTAGAGTTTATTTTAATTAAACTCTATTACTAATTTATTAGTATATTATTACTAGTTCGTTTTAGATATTCTAACTAGCGCTAGTTTCTTAAATCGAGGTAGAAGTAATAGAGTTATAAGAGTATAGCTATAGGCTTAAACTAGGAAGGGCTAGAATACTAAAACGTAGGTATATATAGTTATATTAAACTATTACTTAACCTTTTAAGTCTCTAGCTTATAGAGTTTTCTTAAGAGTATATATATTTACTACTAATTCGCTAATATTTTACCGATAGCGTTGGCTCTGTATCCTGCACCCGCTATTGTTCCTTACAATTAGTTAATAGTTAAGGTTTAGCTTACTTAATAGTATCAGTAGCTTAATTAGGTTAGCTAGTATTAAGGGATTATTTAGGCTAAGTAGCGTTAATAGGTTTATTAGCTTAAGCGCGTTTAGTATTAATAGGTTTATTATCTCTACTTAAGGCCTCTCTAGATTTAATAAAAATAGGTAAGCTAGTAGTATTAATAGTATAATATAGGTTATATTTAAGGGAGTTTTATATACTATTATAGAGAGATAGCTACTTAAGGTTTAAAATAGTATTAAGAAATTAGTAATAGAACTTAATTTAGTTTATAGATAGTAATTAGCTAATAGAGTATATATTAGTTCCTAGGTAGATAGTAAATAGGGTGCCTAAGATATTATAACTAGTTTTATAATACTAGGCTTCTTAGTTAAGAGTATGCTTAAAGATTTCTTAGTTATAAATATAATATCCTAGCTTTCTATAAGGGATTTTAGTAATATAAGGTAGGTAATAGTAGATATAATTAAGTATAATATACTTAGTATCTTCTTATTTAGATTATTATCTATTAGAGGTAAAATAATATCTAGGTATATAAAAGATAAGTCGCTCTAGGAGCGCTAAGCGTATATAATAATATTAAGTATTAATAAGGGTTCTTAATATCTAGAGGAGGATAATAGTAATAAAATACGATGAGTAAGTATACTAATTATAAGGTAAAGGGGATAAAGGTAGTAACGCTCTTTATAAGAATATATATATGGAGAGAGAAAAGTCTACTTAATACTAAGCTAGTAATAATAGTAGTAATAATTAATAGGGTTACCTAGTAATATAAATTTATTATATATATATATACTTAAGCGCTGACTTATCTTATTAGTTAAATAAGAGTAGGGATTAACCTTTTTATAAAGGTTCTTATAGTACTAAGGGTAGAAGGTATTTAAGAGGGAAGGTGTAATAGATATAATTATTATTACTATTAGGCTAGGTATAAATATCGCTATTATTAGGCTAAAGTCCTTAGATATACTAAGCGCGCTAAATATCTTTATTTTATAATAAGGCTTTAGTTATAATATTCTTTCTAATCTACTTATCTATTTAAGGCGCTTTAAGTAGTAGGTTCCTTATTTATAATATATATCTTATTATTCTATAGGGTTCTTTTTAGGCCTTCCTTTTAGGCGCTTTAGTAGTCTTTTACTAGGCTCTAATACTAGTTTAATACCCTATTAGATAGGTCTTTAAGCTTAAACTTATCTATAGAGCTATTCTATTTCTTATTCCTTACTCTTAAATATAGTAATAAGTTAATCTATATTTATAGTATCTTTATCTATCTAAATAGTATATATTAGTAAGTAATCTTTCTATTTAACTAGATATTATACCTTTCCTCCTATAAGAGTTTACTTCTTAAGAATACTTTTAATCTTAAAATACTTACATATTTTAAGCTAATAAATATTATTATCTTCCTTAATATTAACTAGTCCTTAGTAATTATCTTAGTAGTTAAATAGGTTACTACTAAGGGCTAGTATTAGTATAAGTTAGATAATAGATATAACTAGATAAATATTTATATTAGGTAGAGTATTAAAGTAGTATACTAACTTATTAATATATTTAAGGACCTTAAATAGGATATACTAGTAGCTATACTTTAGATTTAGCTATCCTAGTAAATAATACCCTAATCCTATCTTAAGATATACCTAGTTACCTAGCTTAAATATAGCGAAATAATGTGTTTGTTATACTATTTCTTTATATATAGCTAAGCTATTATAATTAAAATTTTAGCTTCCCCCTAGAAGATTTTATAATCTATCTTAGGGTTAGTATCGCCTAATATATTTAATATTATATTAGTATTTATTCTATATAGGATTTAGTTTAGTAAATAACTCGTAACTTATAAATAGGCGTTATTAAGGTTATATTAAAGGCTTATAAGTAATTTCACCTGGTTATTATTAATAAGGTTTAGAAAGTAATAAATAGCTAGTTTAATAGTTTAGTTCTTACGTTCTAAGATACTATTAGTCTAAGGATAGTATATTATTAAGAATTTCAATTTAGTATATAGTTTAGCTTATAGTGCGGTCTAAAATATTAATAAGAACTTATAGTTATAATTAGATATAATAGCTTTTAGTATTCCCTAGTTACCGCGTTAGAGGTTATAAAGAAGAAGTTATCCCTAGATTTTAGTAGTATATATTAAATAACCTAGTATAAGAAGCGTTGCTTTAGAGAAATTATTAATTATAGTAAGTACTATATCAAGTAGCGGGAAGTTCCATACTTTATATCCTAAATACTGTGAAGGTATTTTAAGAAGTCTAATAATAAAGTCTATAGTAATTATATAGAAGGGAATAGCTAGTATTAATATTAGCTATATTACGCTAAGCGGTAATTATCGTTCTATACTTATTATTTTATATTATAGGTAATTAGTTACGTAGTTATTAACTTATTATTTAAGATATAGTATATAAAAACATTTATTAATAGCTCTCTATATTCGATCTTTACTAAAGTAATAATAGTTATTATAGGCCTCTTTAATAAGCGGCGTTACTAACTCTTTTAGATTATAAAGCCTTCGCTTATTTATATAAGTATTAATATAGTAAAAGAGACTATTATATATAATAAGGTTAAGGTCTATGTTATCTATCTTTTTATAGAGTATCTTATATACCCTACTCTAGGACTTAGAGTTAGTATATAATTAGATAAGCTTAGTCTTAAAGTTATTATTAAGGGATACCTCTATTATAAAGTTAATACTTATAGGTATATTATCCTATATCTTATTAAGTTCCCTAACGTCTTTAATAAGGATTTCTATTATAAGTAGGCGTGATAGTATGTCTGCTATAATCTTTAATATTCTAGGGATATAATAATATACTAGGGAGACTTAGCTAAGGTATTCTGATAATAACGTGAGTTATAGGTTAGACCTCGTCTTATCCTCCGACCATAGCGACGTTTGCTTGACGATGTCGTTGATAAATACATAGGCATATTCCTTATGCGGTTATAAAAGTTTATCTATAACGCGTTAAGCGTAAGCAGGCGAATTATAGAATCCTATAAGTGCTACCTTTGAGCATTCCTATCTACGATAGCTAACTATAATAAATCAATCCTAATATTCCTTCTTAATAAGGAATTAGTAAAAGAAGGATCGAGCGTTAACTATAGTAATCTATAGTTTATTATAAAGGCGTTTAATAATATCTTACTATAATAGTATAGGGTATATATTAGGGATCGTAGCTTTATTAAGAGTATATAGGTCTATAACTATTTAACCCTTATACTTACTATCTATAATTCGCTATATTATAAATACTAGGGCTCTAAATAGTATAGGTCTAGAGCTACCTTATTCTATATAGTCCTAAGTATAAAGCTTATCTAAGATTTTATTGATAAATCTCTTATCTTCTTTATTAACTAGGTAAGGTTATTATTTAATATTTATATTCTACTATCCTTTAATAAGTTTAACCTTAAGATATTAATCTTCTAGAAGGTTAATTAGTCCTTAGTCCTTCTAGATAGTAGGGTAATATAATATAACTTCTTTAAGGTATTAAACGGCTTTAGTATCTTAGTTATAGATATATATACTTTCTTTAGTAATAACTATTAGTAAGCTTCTAGGCTTAGTTATACCTATCTTACTATTTAGGTTAATATTCCCCTTATAGATATCTCCCTAATTTAGCGTTAGATTATCCTTTATTACGCCTTAGTCTACGAGTACTTCCTTACTAGTTAGGCTAGAGATTTCTACTTATTTATTAACTAATAGTTCTAGTAACTTAATAAGTATAGCAAGCTTATAATCTAAAAAGTTAAAAATAACGTAATACGTTAGATCTTTATATAATAATATTAAAAAGGCTACTTATAGTTAATCGCAAGTCTTTAGCTTAAGGTATCTATTAGACTTAAAGGGTAATAGGGTTCTAAGCTTAGTGCCTCGCTTAATTTTTAATAGATAAGGAGCGTTATTAACGATAGGAACAAACGGTAAATTACCTATATATATATATATATACCCTTTATATCTTAGGCTAAATAGAAGGGACTCTATTTTACTAATAGTATATTAATTTAGATAGTAGAGCAGTTATATAGCGTAATAGTTATATTCCTAGTAATATATATTATATAAACCTTTAGTAGGACCTTTAAATAGATCTAAGAAGGAATTCGGATATTATTATACGATATAATTTCAATATATAATTCTAAGTTTAAGACGTCGAGCCTATTAGGTATATTAAAGTCTTACCCTATAAGTAATCTAGTATCTAAGTATAGGATAAGCTATGCTCTTATATAAAGCTTAGTAGTTATTATTCGCCTATTAGGTCGTTATTCCTATCTAAGGATTGAGAAGGTTACCTAAGTAATAGTCTTAAAGCTTCTAATACCTTAGAGCTTAAATACCTTAGGTTCTTAGGAGAGGGTATAGAACTATTATAGCTAGGCTTTACTTATAACTAAGCGGTCTGCGCTAGTATTAATATAGATTATAATTAGCAGTCCGTTGCAATATTCTTAGATAATAGTCTTTATATATATATAGTAGTATAAATATATAACTATATATCGCTACGGCTTAATAGGACTAATAAATATTATATTTAGCTAAGGGGATAGATAGGTCTAGTATAAGAAGATACTATTAAGATTAGTATATAGCTTAGCGTTATATAGGTATATTTTATAAGAGCAGATTCCTAGATCCTCTAGGAGCGAATTCCAGAACGAATTAATATTAAAAATAGGGTACTAGTCCTTATATCTAGGGATATACTCTAGAGGGTATTTATAGTAATAGGTAGATTAAGTAACTAGGTTAATATACTTAGAATTATCTTCTTATTACTTATAATCCTCTTTATTCCTAGTACTAATAACTAAATCTTCTTTATATAAGTCTAACTCCTCGCTAGCCTTATTATACTAGATATAGTTAAAGTTGCCCTTATCTAATGAAGTATATGCTTCCTCTTCTATTTGCTTATAGCTAGTCCCTTTTAATATATAAACTAAAGGGTAATTGGGTAGTTAAAAATACTAAAAGTATTAACTAAGCTAGTTATATTAATATTTAATCCTTTATTATTAATTTAACTAAATCTCCTTATAAGAGGAACTTAATAAGGGTTTAGTAGTAATATTAGTAGCTTATTTTATAGGTCTTAATAATAATAGGCTAGATATAGTCTCTTTTAGGTTTATAATATAGGTAATAAGTAGTAGTAGTATAGCTTATTCTCAAGGTCTCTTTTAGTAATAATCGCGTTAAAGTAGTTCCTATATAAGTCGTCTTAATAGATAGTTAGACTAGGGCTTACTAGGATCCTTTAATAACTATTTAATACTAACTAGGGACTATCTTTTATAGGCTTATAATAAACTTCTTATAATTTATCTTACTAGTTAGTTAAGGAATACTAATAACTAGTTCTACGTCTATTTTATTATATATAATAGTTAATACCTTAGCTTCGCTCTCCTTAGCATCCTTATAAAGTCGAGCAACCTAAGTTATCTAGTATCGAATATCATATTAATTATATATATTATATAGAGTATACCTCTCCTTTATTAAATATACTTTAGCAATTTCATATAGTAAATAAAAACGTTTAAGTAATAACTATTTCTAATAATCTAATCTATAATTAGGGTCCTTAAGTTCTACTTTCTTATCTAATATTAGGTTAGTATAGTATTAGTCTAAAGTATACCTTAATAGGGTTTAATAAAGGTTAAGGGTAGCTATAGCTTAGTTCCTATTATCTAACTCGATATAGCTATTAATAGTATTAATAAAACGGTATATATTCTAGTAGATAGTTTTTAAACTACTATTAATATATATATTATTAACTTTGTTATTATATAAAAGCGGATCGAATAACCTAATTATATTAATCTTAAAGCGAGGAGTACTATTCCTAGGCTTAGTAACTAATATACTAGCTATTACTTATACTACCCCTTCTTTATCTATAGAGAGAAGGAATATAAGAAAGCTATAGCTAACTAAGAACCTATTAGGGTTAGATAAAGGTTTAATAATATCTCTTAGTCTAGCTAGTAGTTAATAGTATTAATCGCTTTAACTATTACTATTATTATAACCTAGGCTACCTCCTCTACTATTTTAGCTTTTATAGTTACTATTATTACCTCTATTACTAGGGTCTCTAGGTATTATAAGTAGTAGTAGTAGTAGAGGAGCATCCTCCTAATATTTAGTATCCTATTTATATCCTTTGCGTTTATTAAGGTTTAATAATCTAGCCTTAAGATCCTCTAGGCCTATATTACTTTAATACTTACCCTAGTTATATAGACTTAGGTAACTCTATAAGTCGCTTAGCTTAGGTATAAGAGGGCTATCTAATCCCTTTCCTTAGATTAAGAATAAGGTAGATATATCTTTACTTTCCTTAAATAATATATAGAATATATCTAGGCTTAACTCTAGTATTAATATAATAATAATATCCTTTAATATAGGTTTAAGAGGTAGGGGCTATAGAGTATTTATAAAACTTTATTTAAACTTATAATACTCCTCTAGGGTTAATAGAAGTACTAAGAAAGCTTTAGGATTTATTATTATATTAAGTTTAGATATAGGTTTTAAAATATCTAGATTATCTATAGCTTTAGCTCTTAGGGTCTTATAGCCTCCCCTCTCTTTATCCTCTTTAAAGGGGAGTATTAGGTCTAGTATCTAGCCCTATTTAGTCTCTATCTTAATATATTAATTATAATAAGGGAGGTCTAGGTAATACTATTATCTAATAGTATTAGTAAATAATTATAGGTTTATTATCTATACCCTTAGGACCTTACCTTAAATATATTAAGTAGTCTTATACGCTTCCCTATATAATAGTAACTTTTAAATATATTTATAGTAGTTACTTAAATATTATTTAAAGTTCTTATAAGTAACAGCTATAATACTCGCTCTTATAGCTAACCTAAGGAGGGTATACTTAGTTTAAATAAGTAGTATATAGAACTTATTAGGGTATTACTTAAGCACTACTATAAAGTTTATAATAATTAAATAATTAATAGGTTCTAGGAGGTTAGACTTAAGACTTTTTTTAACCTTATAATTAAAAAGTAGCTTATAAGATATTATTATTAATAAGGTTTATTATCTCTTTAGGATATTCCTTAGTTAAGGAAATCATCTAGGTTTAATATCTCTTAGGGATATCTCCTAATTAAGAGTAATAGTAAAGGGTTAATATCTCTTATTAATATTTCCTAGTTAAGGGAAATAAATGAAGGGTTAATATCTCTTATTAATATTTCCTAGTTAAGAGAAAACTGGAGTTTAGAAGCTTTTAATAATATATAATATCTATAGGTATTAACTATTAAGATATTACTTTATATAAACCTAATAGGGTTAGCTATTTATATAGTTAAGTGCCTTCCTTAATTATAAGGGATATCCTTAGTAATAAGGGGATATAGCTAATTATTAAGGTTATACTACTAATTAATATAATCTATATAGTAAGTAAATTTTATAAGTAAAACATCTATAATTTAAGAAGGTTTTCTGCTTAAAGGTAATAAACCCTTTTATAGAGGTTTACTACGTTGAGGTATACTTAACGCGTTAGTTGCGTTAAGCGCCCTTAGGCGGGATAACCGCGCTGAGCGCGTTCGGTGTTAAATATACTAGAAAAATAAAAATATATTACTTATTATAATAATTAAAATCTAGCGTAGCAAGAGTAATAGTAAATAATATAATAAAGGCGCTAAGATATCGCCCTATAGTTAGTAATGCTATCTATAACGATATAGAGCTATATTACCCTACTAATACGCCTTAGGGACTAAGGCTTTAGAGGGGGGGGTAATTAGAAGGAATAATAGTAAGTATAGAGTTATAAAGCTATACTATTAGCAAAACGTTAGTAAATTAGTAGTAAGCATGCGCACTCTTAAGAAAACTCTATAAGCTATAGACTTAGAAGGTTAAGTAATAGTTTAATATAACTACGCATACCTACGTTTTAGCATTCTAGCCGTTCCTAGTTTAGGCCTATAGCTATACTGTAATACTAACTAGGATAACTAGAACCTAAAACTAGAGATTAATAATATATATTCTATAGATACCCTATTTACTACCTAAGAAGAGAGCTAAGGCGCTATATAATTAAATAATAATACTATATAAGATAATTAAGTTATTACTTAACCTATACCTACTTTATAAATTATATAGATTAATAAATAAGCTAAAGAATACCTTATAGATATTTAATAGTAAAGGGCGATAGATATAGACTTAGAATAAGGAAGTATAGGATTAGAATTATAGATATAGATAAGGAAGGATAGATTTACTATAGGATTAATATAGGATTATTTATTTAGTTTTAGTTAGTGATTTCATTTATTTATTTTATTTACTTATAATAAAGATATTACTTTTTTAGACTAGGGGTTATTATATAATATAGGGTAGGTTACCTACTAGGGTAGACTTTCTCCCTTAGTAACCCCTATTTATATAATTAGTCTCTCTAGTTATATTATACCTAGCCTTATATAGAGAGATATTTATTTGCCTACTTTAGGTAGTTCTATTACTTATTATCGTTTATTCCAGAGCCTAGCTCTTTATATACATCCTATTCTACTTAATATCCCCATTGCCTTCGCTCTGCAGATTACTAAACCGATGGATGCTTCTGATTGGCACACGATGCGTCGAGACCACGTACCGCATAGATAGTGTAAAGACTTGGGGACGAACAGAAAGTACTTGAGATAGTGGCTGACTCCAGATGAAATGAAGATCATACTTCTCTGCGGCATGATAAAGAGACTATTGCGATCCTGAGGCCTCGGTCTGCTTTTGCCAGTCTTCGACAATTATAGAGTTCTCCTTGACAAAGTATAACCAGTAGAAAAGATCATTTCTTGCAGTAACGGGATGTTGACATGGACCGTCGGCATAGAAGATAAACGGACGATGAAATGAATGGATTCTTGTTGACTTACTACGTTTCGGCTTTCCGGGTATGTTGATCCATTTCCGATCCTGACCGTGTAAGCCTCGGCTGACCATAGGATGTCAAATCTGATAACGTCAGCCCAAATTCGTGCATAGGTTACCAGCAAAAAGCTTTTGTAAGAAGTTCATCCTGTTGATTACTTCCTCTTCGTCGGACCCGGGTCAACTTCACTGCGTAGTCCAATCGGCAGAGGGCCGGCGTCTGCCGGTACTACCTCTATTACCGCTTTATCCGCTACTATGCTGTTATTAGTAACGCTCTCTCTATAGTAAAGCAGTTAGTATAAGCTATACTTATTAATACCTTGCTGGAAGGTCGACCTTTTGGGTTAAGGAGTTATCTCGTATAGTAGCTTTCACCTTGCTAGAAGGTTTAGCGAGGGTGTTTCCAGGCCACGAGAGCCTTAGTAGCCTGTTTAGCTCTGATATAATTAGCCCTAGTGCGGCGCGCGTCCGACTTTATATAGTAATATTTAGAGGGTTTACTTATAAGTAGTAAGAATATATAGGGTTCTTATATTATTTTCCTTAACTAGTAGAGGGTATAGGTTAAAATACCTATATAGTATTTCCCGAATTATACTTGCGAACTAGGTAAATTTGTTATAGTCTTTTTGCGAAGGGGCTGCGGCGTAATTCCGAACTCAATACTTATTAATATTCCCCTAATAGGCCTAGGCTGCCTAGGCTACCTCTGCCTTAGTGATATAGAAGACCTGCTTAAAGAAGGGCTACTCTATAGGGTAAGTAATAACCTACTAAACTTCTACTACTAAGTTTACTTACTTAGCTCTAATACTATTACACCTTATAAAGTCCCCTATAGGGGTATTAAGGTAAGCCTTCTTAAGGGCTATATTAATAATATATTCTCTATATATAGCGGAGTAGTTAATAAAGGAGCGGGTTTTATTAATTATATCGAGGCTAAACTCTCTAGTAACCCCCTCTATATTATTTATACTAAAGGGCGTGCCTCGCTCGGGCTTAGCGTATTTATATATAGGGTTTAGTACTAATATAGTTAAGGATTTATTATAGCTTATAGGTATACCTAGGACTTAATAGATAAGGATAAGGAAGAGGAAGAGGTATAAGGCCCTGCTTATAGTAGAGCTTCTTATACTTCTAGCTATAAGAACCTCTTAGGAAAGACCTCTTTAGTTAAGGAGTTACCTCTTATATAGTGGTATTTACCTTGCTAGAAGGTCGACCTTTTGGGTTAAGGAGTTATCTTATATAGTAGCTTTTACCTTTAGTACCTTACTAGAAGGTCGACCTTTTAGGTTAAGGAGTTATCTTATATAGTAGCTTTTACCTTATTAGAAGGTTTAGTAAGGGCGTTTCTAGGCTATAAGAGCCTTAGTAGCCCGTTTAGCTCTAATATAATTAGCCCTAGTATAGCGCGCGTCTAACTTTATATAAGGGTTTACTTATAAGTAGTAGGAATATATAGGGTTCCTATATTATTTTCCTTAACTAATAGAGGGTATAGGGTAAAATACTTATATAATATTTCCCGAATTATGCTTGCGAACTAGGTGAATTTATTATAGTCTTTTTGCGAAGGGGCTACGGCGTAATTCCGAACTCAACCCTATTATAATTACTAATAAATATTAAGGTAATTAGTATCTAGGCTATTATTATATCAAATAGTAATAAGGAGGTATATTTAAATAAGTGAGGAGTTACTAATACTATCTCTTACCCTTATCCCTAAAGTTTAGGAATATTATCCCTATAATCTTAAACTTTTAAAACAAGAGATATAAAAAGGAAAAGGTTAGGTCTATAAATTATTTATTAAGATAGGTTATAAAAAAAGAAATAATATATATCTCTCAGTTCTTTTATCTTAATATACTCCTTCTCTTTCTTTTTTAATACCTTAACAATTTTACTAATTAGCTATTATAAAGCTTTTAAAGTTTTAATAGCTTTCTCTAAATCTTTTAAATATTAAATTAATTATATTACTAATTATAGTAAATCCTCCTCTTTATCCTAATTACTTTCTCTAGATATTATACGTTCCTCCTCCTATTCCTTAGGTATATAATTATTATACTCTTTATTCCCTAATACTAGAAAGACCTTTACTAGGTTTCTTTCTAAATTAGCTTTATAAATATCTAAATTACTTAGTTCTTAATAGCCTTTAGAAGCTTAAATAGATTTATAAAGTTAATTTCTACTAAATACCTTGCTAAAATATTCTTATGTCTTATTAAAGTTACTAATTAATATAATAGAGCGTTCAGAGCTTATAATAGCATATAAAAGGGGCTTTTTTATTAGTAATTAAGTTTTTAATAGATAAATCTTTAATCAATCCCTTAATATTAAATACTAATACTAAATCACTTATCTCTAGCCTCTCCTTCCTTATAATCCTCTTATATTAACTACTATAATACTCTATGATTTCTTATAGTTTTCTTATATTAATTCTTAATTACCTTACTAGCTTATTTCCTATCCTTATTAAGTTATAAGAAAGCTTAAAAATATATTTCAACTTCCTTCTCTTTTATTATTACTAAATCCTAATTAAGAACCCTCTAGGTTAGTATTAAGGTTTTAATAGAAGTAATAGGCTTCAACCTATATAAAAGATAGAAAGAGCTAAGGCTAGTTAAAATATAACTTAAATAGTTTATAAATAGGGTAGTAAGAAGGCATAGTTAAGAGTTAATATCTCTCTCTCCTCTAGTTTATATTAAAAAAATATAAGTAACTAGCTAATAGCTAGCTTCTATTACTCTATTAGCCCTTAAGCTATATATAGATATTACTTTCCTCCTCATATTATACTTCTTATTAAACTTAATAATAATATACTTATTCTCTAGGCCTCTATTTATAATAATCTCGCTATATAATCTATAGTAATGGACTATCTCTTCTTAAATAAACTTAGTAATCTTAGCTAAAATCGCTCTCTTAAGCTAGTAGGCTTTAAGCTATCCTATAAGTAGATCCCTTTTCCTAATAAGATACTACTTACTTACTCTCTATATATCTAATAAGATCCTTATAAAAAGTAATCCCTTTAATAAGCTATAGGTCCTTATATTATTTATATATTAAGCTCTCCTCTTTTAATAATTAGAGTACCCTATTAGGGATTTACTGATCTCTATATATATACTAGCTTATATATAGTAATTACATAGTCTTCTAGCTATAGCCTATTTACCTTAATAACCGCTCTCTTTATAAGCTATTATAACTAGCTTCTTTTAGTATTTAGAATTATTAATAACCCTTTAAGGGATTAGCTTTTAATTTATTAATCTAGTAAAACGTAAGTAATTCTAAATATAATAGTCTAATACTCTAATCTTAAAGTTATAATACCATACTAGTTAAGTCCCTAGAGAGTATCTCTAAATTATGAAATAAGAAGTAATTTATTAAGAATATATAGAATAGGTCTATAAAGTATTAAGAAGCATATCTAGGATATTTATTATATTACTAATAACTTCTATATTCCCTACTAGGACCTCTTTTATATATTACTTAATATTATAGTATTAAGCTTAATTAAAGAAGGAACTAGCTTTTATATCTATAACGAAGATCTATAAATTAATCTAAGAGTTAATTTCTCCCTTAGCTTCCTTATTAATAGTATTAGAAGGACCTCGGGGTTTTTATTATAAGCTATCTACTATTATATTCTAAGTTCTATTAATATATTATATTTTAAAATTAAATATTTAAATATCTATAATTTAATAAATAAGAAGGGCTTCTAGAAGGTTTATAGCTACTGTATTAAGTTATATAACTAATATCTAAATATCTATCTCTAAGATAAAGTATTATCTATTTAAATAGTTATATACCCTCTTTAAAGCTTTTAAAATATTATATAGCTCCTTCTTCTTAATATTATATAATAGTTTAGGTTCTAACTAAGTACTACTCTTAAAGTAATAGAGTATATACTAGTTATTAATAAATTGTCCTAGGACTCCGCCCTATCTTATATTACTAGTATTAACTATAAAGTAGATATCTCCTCCTCTAGGGCTATAGTCTATAGTAATAAGGATAGGGGCCTCTATAAGTATTATCTTTACTATATCTATAGCTATCTATTACTTCTACTCCTAATTAAATAAAGTATCCTTTCTAAATAAGTTAATAAGTAGTTTTATAATAGTAAAGTAGTCCTTTACTTAGGATCTATAGAATATTAGAATCCTAAAGAAAGCCCTTAACTCTATTAAATTAGTATAAGTAACCTCTTTAAAGATCTTAACTATCTTTACTTCCTCTAGATAACGCCTATTAATACTACAAATATAGCTAATAATTATTACTACTTCCTAAGCCTACTATAACTTAACTACTATTATAATATACTTAATAAACTCTAAATTAACTAGGACCTTATTAATATTCTATAAATACTCTAAAATAAATCTATAAATCCTAAGATAAGACTTAGTCTCTTCTTTATTATATTATAAAGTTAGTCTTTTAATAGAAATATTATTAAGGAAAGCTTTATCGTAGCTAGGTATAAGGTTATATAAGGTTCTAATTATAACTTATATGAATTATATAACTAGGTTCGTCGCTCCTTAAAGTAATATATATATCTATAGTAGTCTAATAGGTAATATAAATATTATTAAGTCTCTACTTATAAGGTCTAAGGGGACTTAGTAGTATCCTAAGAAGAAGTCTAGTAGCGATAATAGTTAATATATAGCAAAGTCCTCTAAAGGAATATCCGCTAAAAGGCGTAGTACTATATCTTATATTATAATTATATTTATCTTAGTTACTAAGTTAATAAGTCTTATCTTATTATCTTTCTTATATATAAAGAAGAGTAGATTATAATGAGCTATATAACTTTACTTAAGGATTCCCTTCTTTAGTCTATCCTTTAGAATCATAATAATATCCTATTTTAATCTTCTTAATATTAGGATCCCTTTTACTTACTATACCTTATATAAAACTATTTAAATTATTTATAAAAGTATAATAAAAAGGTATATAGAGCTAGAATACTTAAATTCCTAAGCTAAAGCTTTCTCCCTTATAATAAGAATAGCTAAAAGAAGCTTCTTTTCTTTAAGTTATAAGTAATTAATAATCTTCAGGATAGCTTCTTATTAAGCTTTAATAAGCCTTATTTCTTATTTAATAATCAAAAACTTTAGTATAATTAGGCTTATTAATAGGGCGCTAGGATTACGTATTATATTCTTCTTAGCCCTTACTTATACCTTTAACTTCTACTCTAGGTCTCTATCTAAGGTTACGCTATTTAATATAGTATTATTAATAGATTAAATATTCTTATATTTTATTTTATATATTATATTAATATTTTCTATTAGTAATATAAGTATTACTAGTATAAGTTTATAATTATTATAAGAGAAAATAGTCTCTATAGCTATAATAACTTTAACTCCTTTCTAATATACTAACTTATACTTCCTCTTAAGTACTTTCTTCTTTAATATTCTCTTCTTAAGTCTATAAATATAATACTAATAATTAATATTATAGCTATT
Organism: Colletotrichum ledebouriae; assembly: GCA_036785755.1. NCBI lineage: Eukaryota > Fungi > Ascomycota > Sordariomycetes > Glomerellales > Glomerellaceae > Colletotrichum > Colletotrichum ledebouriae. The sequence continues at coordinate 23,609 of JAVHLU010000279.1, read as the reverse complement.
ATATTCTATTATATATCTAGTACTTATAATAGCTTTATAGATATTATTAAGCTTAGGGGTTACTTTATCTTAGATTATAATCTCTAGGATTTTATTATAAATTAATCTAAACTTTTTAAAAATAGTAATTACTTCTTTATCTAGGTCTAATTATTCTTTAACTTTATTTAGTAGGTTATAAAAGCCTTTAAAAGCTTATTAAATCGCTTTAATATCCTAGTATATCCTTATACTCTCTAGTATTATATCTAGCTCTTCCTTATCTTTAGTATTATTAACTTACTAATTATCTCTTATAAAGTCTAAGCTTATTATTATATTAGGTCTATTAGTAATAACCTCTATTTCCCCTCCTCTATAGGAGATATAAAAGTATATTAATTAAGCTCGGAATTACGCCGCAGCCCCTTCACAAAAAGACTATAATAAATTCACCTAGTTCGCAAGTATAATTCGGGAAATATTATATAGGTATTTTAACCTATACCCTCTACTAGTTAAGGAAAATAATATAGGAACCCTATATATTCCTACTACTCGCAAGCAAACCCTTATATAAAGTCGGATGCGCGCTATACTAGGGCTAATTATATTAGAGCTAAATAGGCTATTAAGGCTCTTATAGTAACGCCCTCGCTAAACCTTCTAGTAAGGTAAAAGCTACTATATAGGATAACTCCTTAACCTAAAAGGTTAACTTTCTAGCAAGGTACTAAAGGTAAAAGCTACTATATAAGATAGCTCCTTAACTTAAAAGGTTAACCTTCTAGTAAGGTATTGCAAATACTACTATATAAGAGGTAACTCCTTAACTAAAGAGGTTTTTTCTAAGAGGTTCTTATAGCTAGAAGTATAAGAAGCTCTATAAGCAGGGCCTTATACCTCTCCCTCTTCTTTATACTTATCCCTTAATTATATTAGCACTAGACCCTATATATAATTACGCTAAGCCTAAGTAAAGCACGCCTTTTAGTATAAATAATATAGAGGGGGTTACTAGAGAGTTTAGCCTTAATATAATTAATAAAACCTGCTCCTTTATTAACTACTCTACTATATATAGAGAGTATATTATTAGTATAACCCTTAAGAGGGCTTACTTTAATACCCCTATAAGGGACTTTATAAAGCGTAATAATATTAAAGCTAAGTAAGTAAACTTAGTAGTAGAAGTTTAGTAGGTTATTATATACCCTATAGAGTAGCCCTTCTTTAAGCAGGTCCTCTATATTACTAAGGTAGAGGTAGCCTAGGCAGCCTAGGCGAACGTTAGTAAGTATAGCTTATATTAAATACAGAGAGCGTTCCTAATAATAGCATAGCTACGAAGGCATTAGCTAACCCGATTAAATAAGAGGATAAATATAGTAACGACTTCTAGTAGATAAAGCGGCAATAGAGGCGATATTAGCAGCGCGGGTAGTATGCGAGAGGAAAAGTCGATAGTTTCGTAGTTTAAATAATTAAAAACCACGTTATTATTAATATAAAGTTAAAAGTCGTGAGGCTATCTAGTATAACGAGCACGTAGGCCACGAGAGCCTCAGTAGCCCGTTTGGCTCTAATATAATTAGCCCCGGTGCGGCGCGCGTCTAACTCTATATAGTAATATTTAGAGGGTTTGCTTGCGAGTAGTAGGAATATATAGGGTTCCTATATTATTTTCCTTAACTAGTAGAGGGTATAGGTTAAAATACCTATATAATATTTCCCGAATTATACTTACGAACTAGGTGAATTTGTTATAGTCTTTTTGCGAAGGGGCTGCGGCGTAATTCCGAGCTTAATAACGAGCACGTATAAGTGCGGCTATAGTTAGGAAAGGATCACGTGACTAAAGGCTATATATTATTAGGAGGCGCGGAGTTAGAAGGTCTGTTGCACTTAAGTAGGTAAAATCACTATGCAGTGGCTAGAGGCCAAAAGTATATTAATATTAAGAAGTAATAAAGCGATTTATCTTAGTAATAATTTCTAGGAAGTAAGTAGTTAAATCTCCTATTCAAAATAATAAGGGGATATTAATATTAATATCCCTAGACTAAAAAACTCTAATAATTAGTTCTATATATAATCCAGTATTATTCTAGTCTTTAAGATAAAGAGGGCTCCTAATATTAGATCCTTATTATAAGTATTCTTAGAAAGAATAAAAAAGCTAAGATCTTAAACTAAGTTACTACTAATATAAATATTATTTAGGCCTCTGGCCACTACATAGTGATTTTACCTCCTTAAGTGCAACAGACCTTCTAACTTCGCGCCTCCTAATAATATATAGCCTTTAGTTACGTGATTATAACTTTCCTAACTATAGCCGTACTTATACGTACCTCTTATACTAGATAGGCTCACGATCTTTAACTTTATATTATTAATAACGTAGTTTTTAATTATTTACTAGACTATAAAACTATCGACTTATCCTCTCGCGCACTACTAGCGCTGCTAATACCGCCTCTAATACCGCTTTATCCACTAGAAGTTCCTACTATCTTTTAGCTATGCTATTATTAGTAACGCTCTCTCTATATTATAGTTAGTATAAGCTATACTTACTAACGTTCGCCTAGGCTCCCTAGGCCGCCTCTACCTTAGTAATATAAAGGACCTGCTTAAAGAAGGGCTACTCTGTAGGGCGTATAATAACCTACTAAGCTTCTACTACTAAGTTTACTTACTTAGCTCTAATATTATTACGCTTTATAAAGTCCCCTATAGGGGTATTAAAGTAAGCCCTCTTAAGGGCTATACTATCAATATACTCTATATATATAGTAGAGTAGTTAATAAAGGAGCGGGTTTTATTAATTATATTAAGGCTAAACCCTCTAGTAACCCCCTCTATATTATTTATACTAGAGGGTATACCTCGCTTAGGCTTAGTATATTTATATATAAGGTTTAATATTAATATAGTTAAGAGATAAGAATAAGGAAGAGGGAGAGGTATAAGGCCCTGCTTATAGTAGTAGAGCTTCTTATACTTCTAGCTATAAGAACCTCTTAGGAAAGACCTTTTTAGTTAAGGAGTTACCTCTTATATAGTACTATTTATAGTACCTTACTAGAAGGTCGACCTTTTAGGTTAAGGAGTTATCTTATATAGTAGCTTTTATAGCACCTTACTAGAAGGTTTAGCGAGGGTATTACTATAAGAGCCTTAGTAGGCTATTTAGCTCTAATATAATTAGCCCTAGTGCGGCGTGCGTCTAACTTTATAATATTTAAAGGGTTTACTTATAAGTAGTAGGAATATATAGGGTTCCTATATTATTTTCCTTAACTAGTAGAGGGTATAGGTTAAAATACCTATATAGTATTTCCTGAATTATGCTTACGAACTAAGTAAATTTATTATAGTCTTTTTATAAAGGGGCTACGGCGTAATTCCGAACTTAATAAATATCATTTATAATTATACTTATAAATTAGGCCCTCCGCTCTCTATTCGTAATACGATAGACCTTTATATTTATCTTGACTATATCGCTCTATAAGTTTAAGCGCTTAATATAACCTTTATTAATAAGGTTAATAGCTAAACTACTATTAATAGTCCCTCTAATAAGTATATTTATAAGGCTATAAAAAGTAAGAATAATCTACTAGTAAGTTACAATAAAGTCTAGGATAGTAATATATCTTAATAGTAATAGTACTATAAAATCCTAATCTTCTATTATAATACTTATTTTAAAGATAAGATTAATTATATAGTAATTAAATTAAATTATCCTAGTATATAAATACTTAGATAAGTCTATAGAGATAGCTACTAAAGTAACTTAGCTTTTAGAATAGTTCTTATTATTATTCTATTAATCTATCTACTCCTATAGTTCCTTATTACTAGCCTATATCTTATTAAATTGATTTAACAGTATAATATTAATAGGAATAAAAACCTCTTATACTTTTAAGTTATATCTATCCTTGTACCTATTAATTATAGCTTTCATAGTATTATAGATTACTCTACTCTAATCTAGCTAGTTCTAATTAAAGAAGGCTTTAGAGATAGCTACCTTCCTATTTTCTCTCTTATTATATAGCTGAAAAGTAAGAGTACAACTAATTTATAAATTGTTATATTAAATCCAAAGCTTATCTTATTTATCCTATTTTTATTATTAAACTTATTACTTAGGGGTATCTAGTAATATAATATCCTTATTATTAAGTAGCTCTATAACTCTTTAAGTAACCTAAATAAGAGGGTTTCAAATTATAAACAAGTTTATCAATTAGGAAGTATATTAATTATAAGTATTATAAAGCTCTATATAGTAACCTCTTGCCTTCCCTCTTTCTATTATAATAATATCCTCTACTAAGTTAATATATTAGTCCTTAGGCTTGAAGCTAAAGGATATTATATCTATAAAGTTATATAATTATATAATATCCTTTAATAAATTTATAAAGCTAGTAGATAGCCTAGGGCGCGCCGTATTATAACTAATAACCCTTATAACCTTCTCTGAGAGCTTTAGCTACTACTTCTCTACTAACTTACTTATAATAACTATATAATATATAAAAGTATTTTCATTAATTAGAATATATTTTAAAACTATTTAGTTATTAGTTATCTTATAGTTATAGCTTTTATTAAGTTCGGGAATACGCCGCAGCCCCTTTGTAAAAAGACTATAACAAATTCACCTAGTTCATAAGTATAATTTAGGAAATACTATACGGGTATTTTAACCTATACCCTCTATTAGCTAAGGGAAATAATATAGGAACCATATATATTCCTATTACTTATAAGTAAACCCTCTAAATATTACTATATAAAGTTAGACGCGCGCCGCACCGGGGCTAATTACATTAGAGCTAAATAGGCTACTAAGGCTCTCGTAGCAACGCCCTCGCTAAACCTTCTAGCAAGGTAAAAGCTACTATACGAGATGACTCCTCAACCCAAAAGGTCGACCTTCTAGCAAGGTGCTACGAACGCCACCTAGTTATAGCTTTTATTAATCATACCTATCTTAACCTTAGTACTTATATCTAGGGTATTAATAAAGTAATAAGGGGATATATAATAATAAGCCTTATTCTAGCTAGCTTTAAGGCACTTAATATAGCTAATAATAATATAGTTTATAATATTATAAAACTAGTAGATTCCTATAGCTTAGAAAGGTATATATTATAATAGCCTATTTTCCTAAAAGCTTCTATAACCTCTTCTTACTCTACTTCTCTTAAATCCCTACTATTATTAATATCCTCCTTAATAATCTCTATATCTAGCTTATAAATAGAAATATTATTATTATTAGTATGAAGTCTATAAATAATCCTAAGACTATTATTTATAAGGTTTAATAGCTTCTATAGTATTTAAATTAAACGTACTCTCTCCTTAGCTAGTAATTCTCTGAATAAGAGTTAAGATATTTATCTTATAATTAGCCTTATTAATATTTAAGGTTCTAAAGTTCTCTATAAGAGGGTTAATAATTAAGCTAGTAGTCTGGGCTATAGAGGGCTCCTTAGCCTTAGCATTTTATCTTATTAGAATTATCTTTATAGGGATTTAAACCGTTATTATGAGTTTAAGCTTAATAAGGCTAGATATCTATTAAAATTCCTAATAAGTAATAAATTATTTAATTAAGTATTATCTATTACTACTTATTACTTTTAAATAACCCTAGTAAGCTAGTAGCCAAGACTTTAAGCTATAGCTCTTATAGCTCTTTTTCAAAAGTAGTAATAAGTAATATAAATAAGCTTAGTATTAATAAGCTTAGGATCTCTATACTAAATAGCTCTCTATTAAAGTTATTAAATAGTAGTAATTAATATTATAACTTAAGAGGGGTTATTGTCCTGAATATAAGATCTTATAATTAGGTTCTAAAGATCCTTATTAGGGCCTTATTAAGACTTTAGGTCTATAAATCTAAACTAATATAGAAGCTTCTCCTTAGCTTCCTTCTAGGTCTTAGCTTTACTAATATAGGAATTTACTATATCTTAGTAATCGCTAGAGCTATAGATATAGACCTCGTTCTTTATATTATTATTTATTTTATAATGAAGCTTTAAAAAGCTCTTATAATTAGTAATAAAGTTAGAAATATTAATACTAATAAATTTAAGCGCTCTAATAGAGTAAGGAGTAATTACTATAATAATAGGATATCTTATAAGGAGATCAAGAAGAGCTATAATATCCTAATTAATATAAGTTCCTTTAGGGCCTCTGGCCACTGCATAGTGATTTTACCTACTTAAGTGCAACAGACCTTCTAACTCCGCGCCTCCTAACAATATATAGCCTTCGGTCACGTGATCCTTTCCTAACTATAGCTGCACTTATATATACCCTACTAGATAGCCTCACGATCTTTAACTTTATATTAATAATAACGTGGTTTTTAATTATTTAATAGATTATAAAACTATCGACTTATCCTCTCGCGCACTACCCGCGCTGCTAATACCGCCTCTATTACTACTTTATCTGCTAGTAGCTATGCTATTATTAGTAACGCTCTCTCTATTTAGCATAAGCTATACTTACTAATAAGCCCTAAGGGGCCTAGGCTACCTCTGCCTTAATAGTGCGGAGGACCTGCTCGAAGAAGGGCTAATCTATAGGGTATATAATAACCTACTTAGCTTCTACTACTAAGTCTATTTACTTAGCTATAATATAATAATACGTATCCCCTCTAGGGGTATTAATAAGAGCCCTCTTAAGGGCTATATTAATAATATACTCTCTATATATAATAGAGTAATTAAAAAAGGAGCGGGTTTTATTAATTATATTAATACTAAACTCTCTAGTAAGCTCTCGCGCGTTATTAGTATTAAAGGGTATACCTCGCGCAGGCTTAGCGTTTTTATATATAGGGTCTAGTATTAATATAGTTAAGGGATAAGGAAGAGGGAGAGGTATAAGGCCCTGCTCTAGAGCTTCTTATACTTCTAGCTATAAGAACCTCTTAGGAAAGACCTCTTTAGTTAAGGAGTTACCTCTTATATAATAATATTTACCTTTAGTACCTTACTAGAAGGTCGACTTTTTAAGTTAAGAAGTTATCTTATATAGTAGCTTTTACCTTATTAGAAGGTTTAGCGAGGGCGTTTCTAGTCTATAAGAGCCTTAGTAGCCCGTTTAGCTCTAATATAATTAGCCCTAGTATAGCGCGCATCCGACTTTATATAGTAATATTTAGAGGGTTTGCTTATAAGTAGTAGGAATATATAGGGTTCTTATATTATTTTCTTTAACTAGTAGAGGGTATAGGTTAAAATACCTATATAGTATTTCCTAAATTATACCTGCAAACTAGGTGAATTTGTTATAGTCTTTTTGCAAAGGGGCTGCGGCGTAATTCCGAACTTAGTTAATTAATAAGTTCCTTTAGGGGAATATAGAGTAATTAAGAGTATTACTCCTATCCCTAAAGTAATATTTATAAATCTATTTATATTATTATTAAGGGCTAGCTAGTTTATCGTATAAGGTTATATATTACTAAATAAAGCTCTTATAAATCTCTGTTTAAGCTACTTCTGCTTATTAAAAGAGGATCTAGTATCTAAATTAGCTAAGGAAGAAGAAGATATAATACTTATAGGTCTATAAATATTAAGGTTAATATTATATAATTAAAGTAATAAAGTCTTCTAGTTAATAAAATAAAGTTATTATTATAATATCATCTAAATAGAAAATAATTATAACTCCTTTTAAAAAGAATAAGAGAAATATAAACTAAATAACCTAAAGAATTTTAGAAAAGGTCCAATAACCTCGATCTTATTACTCTAAGCTCTTATAGATCAATTTTAAGTCTTATTACTTAATATATAAAGGTCTTTTTAATAACGCTCTTATCTTAGAAGAATTTATAGCTTTATTATATTCATATCTCTTAAAAGTTAGTATATTCCTTTCAGTACTTAGGGCTATAATGATAAGGGGTTTATTAGTCTTTAGTTACTAATCTAGTTAATCTTGCTATACCTCTTAGCTTAGTAAGACTACTAATCCCTATGTTAGTCTTACATATAGCTATCCTAGCTACTTTAGCTACAACTCGCTAGTTAAATAATAGTAGTTATAATAATATACAAGGGATAAGAAAAAAGGGATATACTTACTAGAACCTACTAATAGTACTAGAGAGGGGGAAAGGGAGGATTTTAGGGTCTATATTATTCCTACCTTGATTCTATAAGAAAGTATAGCTATTACTATTCCCTTAGAACCAGGGTATGTCCATAAATATCTTCCTCTCTTCTAGACTATATTTGTTATTAATTATGTTATTGTTTTTCGTTTTTATAGACTTTTTAAGCTTATTATTATATTTATAATAGATTCATTATATATCTATATATATATTCATAGTAGGGATATATAGATATAGTAAAAGTAGTTAACTCTCTAAGAAGCTTATAAAGGCTATTAAAAAGGGTAAAAGAGTCCGCCTCTAGGTATTATTAGACAGGGCTAGAATTAATAGGAACTAGAAAGATAATAAATAATATAACTCTACTTATAAATAAGTCAGAATATTAAAAGTAGGCTTAAAAGATATATAAAGTAATTTATAGATCTAAGTAAAAGAGATTATCTACATTAGGAATAAATTCGCTAACGAAATACTAGAAAACGAGGTATATAATTATTAAGGTACTAATAGTAATAATATATAAATAATACTAAAGTCCGCTACTCTTCCCTCCCTTATGCTCTACTCTATAATCCTCCTATAATAGGCCTATGCGCTAAGGGAGCTTTTTTAAAAGCTACCTAGCTAGGTATATCTTATCCTATCCTAGTATATATTACCTACTATTCGGATAGTAAACCTCGCTTAGCTAATAATTATCCCTCGCTATAAATCTAGTTTTATTATAATCTACTATACTAACCCTCTAGCTTTCCCTACCTCTAGTAATTATAACTAATTATAATAATTCTCTTTATAAGCCCCGTTTATTATTAACAGTATTACTACTAATAAGATACTATAGCTAGTTCTATCATTGAGCTCGGAATTACGCTGCAGCCCCTTCGCAAAAAGACTATAACAAATTCACCTAGTTCGCAAGCATAATTTAGGAAACACTATATAGGTATTTTAACCTATACCCTCTACTAGTTAAGGAAAATAATATAAGAACCCTATATATTCCTACTACTTATAAGCAAGCCCTCTAAATATTACTATATAGAGTTAGACGCGCGCTGCATTAGGGCTAATTATATTAGAGCTAAATAGGCTACTAAGGCTCTTATAGCCTAGAAAAGCTACTATATAAAATAACTCCTTAACCTAAAAGGTTAACCTTCTAGTAAGGTGCTAAAGATACTACGAAAGCTACTATATAAGATAACTCCTTAACCTAAAAGGTTAACCTTCTAGTAAGATATTATAAATATTACTATATAAGAGGTAACTCATTAACTAAAGAGGTCTTTCCTAAGAGGTTCTTATAGCTAGAAGTATAAGAAGCTCTATTACTATAAGCAGGGCCTTATACCTCTCCCTCTTCCTTATCCTTATCCCTTAATTATATTAGTATTAGACCTTATATATAAATATACTAAGCCTAAGCGAGGTATATCCTTTAGTATAAATAATATAGAGGGGGTTATTAGAGAGTTTAGCCTTAATATAATTAATAAAACCTACTCCTTTATTAACTACTCCGCTATATATAGAGAGCGTATTATTAGTATAGCCCTTAAGAGGGCTTACTTTAATACCCCTATAGGGGATTTTATAAAGCGTAATAGTATTAGAGCTAAGTAAGTAAACTTAGTAATAGAAGTTTAGTAGGTTATTATATACCCTATAGAGTAGCCCTTCTTCGAGCAGGTCCTTTATATTACTAAGGTAGAGGTAGCCTAGGTAGCCTAGGTAAATATTAGTAAGTATAGCTTATACTAACTACTTTAATATAGAGAGAGCGTTACTAATAATAGTATAGTAAAGATAGTAATAACTTCTAGTAGACGAAGCGGTGATAGAGGCGGTATTAGTAGCGTAGGTAGTATGCGGGAGGAAAAGTCGATAGTTTCGTAGTTTAAATAATTAAAAACTACGTTATTATTAATATAAAGTTAAAGATCATAAGGCTATTAACGGGTATATATAAGTATAGCTATATTTAGGAAAGGATCACGTGACCGAAGGCTATATATTATTAGGAGGCGCGGAGTTAGAAGGTCTATTGCACTCAAGTAGGTAAAGTCACTATGCAGTGGCTAGAGGCCGCTAGTTCTATTATAAAAGTCCTCGCTTATGCTTCTAATAATTCCTAAGGGGGCATAGGTACGCATTATTACCCCCTATAATAGGATAGAGAGCATTAACTTTATAAACTAGGCTAATGTAAACGCTCTCTTTACTAGCTACTCTAGGGCCCTCTCCGCTATAACTAAGGATATATACTATATAGCTATATCGTATTACCCCTTAATAGTAGAGAGAAGCTCTATAGAGGTTCCCTCTTATAGTATCTCCTAACTAGCTAATATCCCTATTATAATATTTACTACTAGTATTGAGATTTATAATACTAATTCTATACTTACTATCTACCTAAAAGTAGTTTTTAACTATTATAATATATTTTGAAACTATAGTATTATCCTAATATTAAATAAGGAGGGTATATCTATTAATTCTATTAATGAGTAGTAATACTCGGCTAAAGCCTCCTATTCCTTTCCCCTAGGGACTAAAGATACTGGGCTTATTTATAATAAGTTAAATAGCTTTTTTATTAAGAGTAAGATATCCTTTATAATAGAATTAATCCTAATTATATACCCCCTATTTATTATATAGTATATTATCTAGGGAGGTAGGAAGGGCTACCTTATTATTAACCTTTACCCCCTAAATAAGGTTACTCTCTCCAATATATACCCCCTCTTAGACTAGGATAATATCCTCGCTTACTTCTAAAGGAAGGGATACGTAATAATACTTAATATTACTAGCTTCTTTTACTAATTACTTTATATTCTAAGTATTATAATTGTATAGCTATTATCTTACCCTATAGTATTAAAGTCTCTAATATTAGTTTAATAGGGTTAAAAATTCCCTAGGCTATATATAACGCTTTATAGATAACCTATTCTATAACTATTATAATATTATCTAGATATATATTAATAATATTATGATTTTTAATAATACTACCAAGGATTATCTCTAACATACTAAGATAGTCCTCTAGCCTCTTTGAGCTAGCTACTTTTATATTCCAGTTAAAAAGCTATTTACTAGCTTTACCTCTATTTAATATCTTAGCTATATTATTAATATTACTAGTGTCTTATAGATTAATAACTATATCGAGGCTTTTAAGTAGCTCGCCTTTCTAAGTAACCTCTATGACCTTAAGAGATATCCTAGTATAGTAAGTTAGCTTTATTATAATATATTATAGTTTAATATTATTATAATACCTCTTAATTACTATAAGAAAGTATTCTCTACCCTCCTTTATTATAAAAATAAGCTATCTTAGGGCGTAGCTAAGTAAACCTAGGCCTACTACCTTTCTAAGATTACTTTTAAGCTTATAGAGGAGGAACTTAAGTTATAGAACGCCCTATAAGAGAACCTCTACTACTAGGTAGCTAGGCATTATTATAACCCTATTAAAAAGCTCTTTATTAAGCTAGATATATATAAGGGTAGGTTTAATATAATAATCTTCTAGCTAGAGGATAAGTATAATAATAGCGAGATTAATCTTATTACTCTCTAGATAACTAATATATACCCTATTTTATTCCTCTCCTAGGTTATTATACCTACTAAGTAGTAATTCTAAGCTACTAAAGCGGAAGTAGCTAGCGTTATATAGGCTATTTAGAAGCTCTATAAGCTTATCTAGTCTAACTACTAGCTCATTAATATTCTTACTAATTATAATACTATATATGGCCTCTGGCCACTGCATAGTGATTTTACCTGCTCAAGTGCAACAGACCTTCTAACTCCGCGCCTCCTGACAATATATAGCCTTCGGTCACGTAATCGTAACTTTCCTAACTATAGCCGCACTTATATATACCTATAGCCTCACGATCTTTAACTTTATTTTAATAATAACGTAGTTTTTAATTATTTAAACTACGAAACTATCGACTTTTCCTCTCGTATACTACCCGCGCTGCTATTAAATACCGCCTCTATTACCGCTTTATCCGCTAGAAGTCGTTACTATCTTTATCCTCTTATTCGATCGGGTTAGCTAACGCCTTCGCTATGCCGTCGTTAGTAACGCTCTCTCTATATTAAAGCAGTTAGCATAAGCTATACTTACTAACGTTCGCCTAGGCTACCTAGGCTACCTCTACCTTAGTAATATAGAGGACCTGCTTAAAGAAGGGCTACTCTATAGGGTATATAATAACCTACTAAACTTCTACTACTAAGTTTACTTACTTAGCTCTAATACTATTACGCCTTATAGAGTCCCCTATAGGGGTATTAAAGTAAGCCCTTTTAAGAGCTATACTAATAATATACTCTCTATATATAGTAGAGTAGTTAATAAAAGAGCGGGTTTTATTAATTATATTAAGGCTAAACTCTCTAGCGATCCCCTCTATACTATTTATATTAAAAAGCGTGCCTTGCTCGGGCTTAGTATATTTATATATAAGGTCTAGTACTAATATAGTTAAGGGATAAGAATAAGGAAGAGGGAGAGGTATAAAGCCCTGCTTATAGTAATAGAGCTTCTTATACTTCTAGCTATAAGAACCTCTTAGGAAAGACCTCTTTAGTTAAGGAGTTACCTCTTATATAGTAGTATTCGCAATACCTTACTAAAAGGTTAACCTTTTAGGTTAAGGAGTTATCTCATATAATAGCTTTTACCTTACTAGAAGGTTTAGCGAGGGCATTACTACGAGAGCCTTAGTAGCCCGTTTAGCTCTAATATAATTAGCCCCGGTGCGGCGCGCGTCCGACTTTATAATATTTAGAGGGTTTACTTATAAGTAGTAGGAACGTATAGGGTTCTTATATTATTTTCCTTAACTAGTAGAGGGTATAGGTTAAAATACCTATATAGTATTTCCCGAATTATGCCTGCGAACTGGGTGAATTTGTTATAGTCTTTTTGCAAAGGGGCTGCGGCGTAATTCCGAGCTTAATAATACTATATATAGTATCCTTATATATACCTCCCTTTATATACGTAACCTTATAAACTTAAACTTAAAGCTTATTAATATAGCTAATTACCGTTCTTAGTTCTATATTTAAGTTATTTATATACTAGGGAAGCTAAATATTATTCCTAACGCCCTTTCTTAGCTACTACTCCTCTAATAATCTAGCTAAGCCTTACCTTTCCCTAAGTTTAATAAACTTATAGATATTAATAATAGTATCGCTAAGTATATAACTAATTATAGCCCGCTTAGCTTCGCTAGGCTTACTAATACTAAGGCTATAGGCCCTGCTATAGAAACTATTATCTATCTTAATATAGAATTCTCTACCTAGATTAGAAAGTCCTATATTAATAATAGCTAGTATAGCGTTATCCTTTATAGTATTAATAATAATAATACCAAGTACTACTAGATGGTTATACCCTATACTACTCTTAAGGAGGAGCGTTATACTATAGCTAAGGGTCGCTACCCCTAGCGATTTTAGGTATAACTATAGATCCTTTATAATAATTTCCATTTTTATATTGACTTTAATAATATGGATAGGCTTTATTTTCCCTATATTATTATACCTAATATCCTCTAACCTACATATAATAATAAGTACTATTTTAGTATTAATTATTTACTTTATAAGCTAATAGGAATATAGTTCTATAATAAGGTAAAAGCTTACTATATATATATCTATTGCTACCCCAGTTACTAAGACAATATGGTTAATTAAAGGCCCCTCTAAGTACCCTATAACTTATCCCTATAATACCCTATCCCTATTATATAATAACTATTAACTTTATTATAAATCTATCTCCTATCCTTTCTATAGGTACTGTCTAAGCTATACTAGGCTATAATACTCTTAGTTACCTTATAACCTAGATATATAGGTTCTCTAAGAAGGAGCTACTAATCCCTAGTAATAGGTAGTAGATTAAAATAGACTAGGGTCTTATACTTATTTATTTCTAGCTTATATATAACTAGGGTATTACTATATATATTATTAGTAATTATAACCTAAAGTCTATCTCTAGATTATAGAAATCTATCTTCTCCTCTCTAAAGGTTAATCTCTTCCTTTTTACTATATATTACCCTTATATTAATAAATAGAGTAAGTAGACTAACTAGATTATTAAAGTCGCCCTCTAGTATTATATATAAGTAGAGGTAGATACCCCCTAGGCTAAGATTATTCCCTCCTTCTAGTATAACTTTAAAAATACCCTATTAGCTCCTATTAGCTAGTCCTTAAATAAGGTTATACTAGGCTTCTATCCTAGAGTTATCCTTAATATAATAACTAATACGTCCGCCCCTATAGAAGCTATTAATATACTTAGGTATACCTATTAGAAGGAGGTAGCTTGCTTTATTAATACTAATAATAAGATATGCTATTAATATTATAACTATTACTAAATAGATATTAAATTCAATATTAGCGATCTAGTCTAGGTTCGCCTTAGTAACGGCTACTATAACTATCTCCTTAGAACGCCTATAGCTATACTAAGAGGGTAAGGAGAGGTTTAGCGAAATAGTAGTAAGTAGAAATAATAAGGTAGTAAATAGTAATAAACGTAGGTAGAAGTTATCTTAGTATAAAAGTCTTAGTCTCTTATATTCTATTTTACTAATACTATTTATAGGTAATAGATACTATATAATAATAACTATATACTATTATATAATAATATCTACCCCTAAATAAGAAAAGCTACTATCCTAGTAATAAATAATTCTATCTCTCTATAAGTATTCTATATATTATAGGTTCCTTATCTCAAAATAGTACTAATATTATCTAACTTATACTTCTTATTAGGCGTAGTCTTCTAAGTAGTAATATAGCTTATAATAAGGGAGATAGGAGCAGGGCTATAGTTACTAATAAGGGTATAAAGGCGAATAACCTTAGTATAAAGGGCTTCTATATTATAGCTAAGCTTTATAATAGCCTAGGTAATCCTATTACTTAGGATTTCCTTAGTAACTATACTATTCTTAATATTAGTAAGGCGGTTAGTAATATTACCTTACCTTATAGCGCTAGGAGCTTTAACCTCAGTTTTAATAGTAATAATATAGGGAATAAGCTAGTTATAAAGGCTAGTAGCTAGCTTGCTAATATGCTTCTTAGTAGTAGTAGTAGCCTTAGTAATAATAATAACGCTATAGCAGGCTTTAGTAGTAGTAGTAGTATATATAGCGTTATTAATAGTATAAACGCTCTAGAGGCTAATAATAATAATAAGAGATATAAGGTCTATATAATTAAGGATAATAAGAGCGCTAGCAATCTTAGTATTCAAAGTGCTAGGGTAGTAAGAAATAAAAATAATAAGAATAGCTATATAAGAGGGGAGGAAGTAAGTAAAGGTATTATTATTCTAGATTATTATTATAGCATATTTATAAGCGCTTTAAATATAATAAACCCTAGGGTTAGAGGGGATATTAGTAATAGCAAGGTAGCTACTAAAGAGCTTAGCGAGGTAGGTATTAACCTTAATCTAGAGGGTAGAGTTAGGAAAATAGCAGAAGAGGTTATAGGTAGTAAGCCGAGTAATATAATAAGTAATAAGGCCCTGAGTATAGTATCTAGGAATATTTAGCTAGGTATTAGTAGGTATAGTATCGTTATTATTAACCTTAACCTCCTTATTATTATTCTTATCCTTATTATTAGTAAAGTCTTTAAGAATACTCTCCCCCTTAGGAATAATCTCCCCCTTAGAGTTAAAGATATTAAGCTACTAGGGTTTCTAATTAATAGGGCTAATAGGAATAGGGCTAGGAGGAGTATTTATAGGGCTAATAAGAGGGCTTATAAAGTAATACCTAGTATTTATAGCGCTATTAATATCTATTTAGCTACTAGAGATTAGGTTATTAAAATTAAAGGAATTACCCTCTAGGAGGGGAATATAGCCCTATAAGTGGGGAATAATAATACTAAGCTAGGGAGTATTACTAGTACTAGTAGGGGTATTAGAGGGGCGCTAGCTAGATATTATAATAATAAGAAAGATAGTAGGAGAGTAGTAAAGAAAAATAAGTAGAAGGAGAAGAAACAAAAAGGTTAAAAAAATGAAGGATTAGTACTATATATAAAGTTATAAGTATAATATAAAGGTTAGAAGTTATAAGTAAGTTAGGTAAGGTAAAGAAATAAGAGTTAATATATATATAGGTAGGTAGAAGATACTAGGCTTAAAATAAAAACTTAGCTAAAAAATAAGCTAAAAGTAAATAAAAAGCTAATATAGTAATATATATCTACTACGCGGGTTATAAGCTTATTATTATAGCAGATAATCTTATGATTAGAAGGTATAGGGAATTAATACCTTAATAAATAATAAAACCTAGCGTAATACTCTCCTATTCGTATAAAAGAGAACTATCCTAGGGTAATATATCCTAGGGTAATAGCTGATAATAAGATTATATATAGCTTTAAAGAAGGTAATTATAATATTTAAAGAAGCCTTATAATAGGCTAGGTATAGTATTAGTATCCCTACTCTTTTTTAGTATAGAGAGGTATAACCTCCTTAAAGGTTTTAACTATATTACTAGTATAAATAAGTAAGCTTTTATGGCCTCTGGCTACTACATAGTGAGTTTACCTGCTTAAGTGCAATAGACCTTCTAACTCCGCGCCTCCTAATAATACATAGCCTTTAGTTATGTAATTATAACTCTCCTAACTATAGCTAAACTTATACGTACCTATAGCCTCACGATCTTTAACTTTATATCGATAATAACGTAGTTTTTAATTATTTAAACTACGAAACTATTAACCTTTCCTCTCGCGTACTACCCGCGCTGCCATTAAATACCGCCTCTATTACTGCTTTATCCGCTAGCTTTACTATCGTTAGTAATACTCTCTCTATAAGTAGTTAGCGCAAGCTATACTCACTAACGTTCCCCTAATAAGCCTAAGCCGCCTAGGCCGCCTCTACCTTAGTAATATAGGGGACCTACTTGAAATAGGGCTACTCTATAGAGTATATAATAACTTACTAAACTTCTACTACTAAGTTTATTTACTTAGCTCTAATACTATCGCGCCTTATAGAGTCCCCTATAGGGGTATTAAGGTAAGCCCTCTTAAGGGCTATACTAATAATACGCTCTCTATATATAGTAGAGTAGTTAATAAAGGAGTAGGTTTTATTAATTATATTAAGGCTAAACTCTCTAATAATCCCCTCTATATTATTTATATTAAAAGGTATACCTCGCTTAGGCTTAGTATATTTATATATAAGGTTTAGTATTAATATAGGTAAGGGATAAGGATAAAGAAGAGGGAGAGGTATAAAGCCCTACTTATAGTAATAGAGCTTCTTATACTTCTAGCTATAAGAACCTCTTAGGAAAGACCTCTTTAGTTAAGGAGTTACCTCTTATATAATAGTATTTATAATACCTTACTAAAAGGTTAAGCTTTTAAGTTAAGGAGTTATCTTATTTAATAGCTTTCGTAGTACCTTTAGCACCTTATTAGAAGGTTAACCTTTTAAGTTAAGGAGTTATCTTATATAGTAGCTTTTATAATACCTTACTAGAAGGTTTAGCGCGGGCGTTTCTAGGCTATAAGAGCCTTAGTAGCCTATTTAGCTCTAATATAATTAGCCCCGGTATACCGCGCGTCTAACTTTATATAGTAATATTTAGAGGGTTTACTTGCGAGTAATAGGAATATATAGGGTTATTATATTATTTTCCTTAACTAGTAGAGGGTATAGGTTAAAATGCCTCTATAGTATTTCCTAAATTATGCTTGCGAACTAGGTGAATTTATTATAGTCTTTTTGCAAAGGGGCTGCGGCGTAATTCCGAACTTAATAAATAAGCTTTTATATAGCTCCTAGGTATTCGTAGCTATAGAATAACCCTTCTACTTAATAAGGTAGTAGATAGTTAGATTATACCTATACTAAGTAATCTATTAGTTAATAATGCGATCTACCTTATACTTATTATAACTATTAATAATAATAAGCTATAGGGGTATTAGTATCTAATAGAATAGATCTAGCCCCTTAGCTAGGTAGTAGAGCTATATAATATTAAGGACTAGGTAGATCCTCTATATTATAAGGAGATTAAGCTAGTAAGTAGTTAAGTTTACCTTAGTAAGGATATAGAAAGGTCCTGCCTAGGTAGCTAACTATTCATACTTTAGGTAGCTAGGGAGATAGTAGCCCTTATTAAGGTAAACCTTAACTACGTTACTAACATTAAATTTAATATCTATTTAGTAATAATTATAATATTAATCATAAATCTTATTAATAGTATTAAGAAGGCTAGCTACCTCCTCCTAGTAAGTATACCTAAGTATATTAATAGCCTCTATAGGGGCGGACTTATTAGTTATTATATTAAGAATACCCCTAGGGTAGAAGCCTGATATAACCTTATTTAGGGACTAGCTAATATGGGCTAATAGGGTATTATTAAGGTTATACTAGGGGAGAGAATAACCTCGACTTAGGGGGTATCTAGGTTTATTTATATATAGTACTAGAGGGTAATTTTAATAATTTAGTTAGTCTACTCGCTCTATTTATTAGTCTAGGGGTAATATATAGTAGAAAGGAGGAGAGTAACCTTTAGAGTAGAGAAGATAGCTTTCTATACCTTAGAGATAAACTTTAGGTTATAATTACTAATAATATATATAAGGATACCCTACTTATATATAAGCTAGAAATAGATAAATATAAGTCCCTAGTCCCTTATAATATACTACTTATTACTAGGGATTAGTAGCTCCTTCTTAGAGAATTTATATATTTAGGTTATAAGGTAATCGAGGGTATTATAGCTTAGTATAGCCTAGAAGGTACCTATAGAAAGGATAGGAGATAGGTCTATAATAAAGTTAATAGTAACTATATAATAGGGATACGTTATAGGGTACTTAGAGGGGGTCTTTAGTTAACCCTATTCTCCTAGTAGCTAGGGTAGTAATAGATATATATATAGTAGGCGGCCTCTAGCCACTGCATAGTGATTTTACCTGCTTAAGTGCAATAGACCTTCTAACTCCGCGTCTCCTGACAATATATAGCCTTTAGTCACGTAATTATAACTCTCCTAACTATAGCTATACTTATATGTGCCCTACTAGATAGCCTCACGATCTTTAACTTTATATTAATAATAATGTAGTTTTTAATTATTTAATAGACTATAAAACTATTAACTTTTCCTCTTACGCACTACCTACGCTACTAATACCGCCTCTATTACCGCTTTATTTACTAGAAGTCGTTACTATCTTTACTATGCTATCGTTAGTAACGCTCTCTCTATATTAAAGCAGTTATTATAAGCTATACTTACTAATATTCCCCTAAGGGGCCTAGGCTACCTCTACCTTAATAATATAGAGGACCTGCTCGAAGAAGGGCTACTCTATAGGGTATATAATAACCCGCCTAGCTTCTATTACTAAGTCTACTTACTTAGCTATAATATAATAGTAAATATCCCCTCTAGGAGTATTAATAAGAGCCCTCTTAAGGGCTATATTAATAATACGCTGTCTATATATAATAGAGTAGTTAAAAAAGGAATAGGTTTTATTAATTATATTAATATTAAACTCTCTAATAAGCTTTTATATATTATTAGTATTAAAGGGCATACCTTACGCAGGCTTAGCGTTTTTATATATAAGGCTTAGTGCTAATATAGTTAAGGATTCATTATAGGTTATAGGGATAAGAATAACGAAGAGGGAGA
This sequence comes from Colletotrichum ledebouriae, assembly GCA_036785755.1. NCBI lineage: Eukaryota > Fungi > Ascomycota > Sordariomycetes > Glomerellales > Glomerellaceae > Colletotrichum > Colletotrichum ledebouriae. The sequence goes on along the minus strand of JAVHLU010000279.1, from coordinate 3,634 downwards.
GGTATAAGGCCCTGCTTATAATAGCAGAGCTTCTTATGCTTCTAGCTATAAGAACCTCTTAGGAAAGACCTCTCTAGTTAAGGAGTTACCTCTTATATAATAGCGTTTACCTTTAGTACCTTACTATAAGGTTAACTTTTTAAGTTAAGTAATTATCTTATATAGTAGCTTTCGTAGCACCTTGCTAAAAGGTTTAGCGAGGGCGTTACTATAAGAGCCTTAGTAGCCCATTTAGCTCTAATATAATTAGCCCTAGTATAGCGCGCGTCCGACTTTATAATATTTAGAGGGTTTACTTATAAGTAATAGGAATATATAGGGTTCTTATGGCCTCTGGCCACTGCATAGTGATTTTACCTGCTTAAGTGCAACAGACCTTCTAACTCCGCGCCTCCTGATAATACATAGCCTTCGGTCACGTGATTATAACTCTCCTAACCACAGCTGTACTTATATATACCCGTTATACTAGATAGCCTTACGATCTTTAACTTTATATCGATAATAACGTGGTTTTTAATTATTTAATAGACTATAAAACTATCGACTTCTCCTCTCGCGCACTACCCGCGCTGCTATTAAATACCGCCTCTATTACTGCTTCGTCCGCTAGCTATGCTATTATTAGTAACGCTCTCTCTATTAGTCGGCGTAAGCCGTACTTACTGACGTTTAAGCCCTAATAGGCCTAGGCTGCCTAGGCTGCCTCTACCTTAGTAATACAGAGGACCTGCTTAAAGAAGGGCTACTCTATAGGGTATATAACGACCTACTAAACTTCTGCTACTAAGTTTACTTACTTAGCTCTAATACTATTACGCCTTATAAAGTCCCTTATAGGGGTATTAAAATAAGCCCTCTTAAGGGCTATATTAATAATACGCTCTCTATATATAGCGGAGTAGTTAATAAAGGAGCGGGTTTTATTAATTATATTAAAGCTAAACTCTCTAGCGATCCCCTCTATATTATTTATATTAAAGGGCGTGCCTCGCTTAGGCTTAGCGTATTTATATATAGGGTCTAGTACTAATATAATTAAGGGATAAGGATAAGGATAAGGGAGAGGTATAAGGCCCTGCTCATAGTAGAGCTTCTTATGCTTCTAGCTATAAGAACCTCTTAGGAAAGACCTCTCTAGTTAAGGAGTTATCTCTTATATAGTAGCGTTTACCTTTAGTACCTTACTAGAAGGTCGACCTTTTAGGTTAAGGAGTTATCTTATATAGTAGCTTTCACCTTACTAGAAGGTTTAGCGAGGGTGTTACTACGAGAGCCTTAGTAGCCCGTTCGGCTCTAATATAATTAGCCCTAGTATAGCGTGCGTCCGACTTTATGTGGTAATATTTAGAGGGTTTGCTTACGAGTAGTAGGAACGTATAGGGTTCTTATATTATTTTCCTTAACTAGTAGAGGGTATAGGTTAAAATACCTATATAGTATTTCCCGAATTATACCTGCGAACTGGGTGAATTTATTATAGTCTTTTTGCAAAGGGGCTGCGGCGTAATTCCGAGCTCAATAGGGTTCTTATATTATTTTCCTTACCTAATAGAGGGTATAGGTTAAAATACCTATATAGTATTTCCCGAATTATGCTTACGAACTAGGTGAATTTATTATAGTCTTTTTGCGAAGGGGCTGCAGCGTAATTCCAAACTCAATATATAGTAGGCTTTTACCTTATTATAGAACTATATCCCTACTAACTTATAAAATAGCTAGTTAATACTAAAATAGTACTTATTATTATTTATAACTTAGAGGATATTAGGTATAATAGTATAGGAAATATAAAGCCTCTCTATATTATTAGAGTTAATATAAAAAAAGAGCCTGTTATAAAGGATCTATAGTTATACCTAAAGTCGCTAGGGGTAATAACCTTTAGCTATAACATAGCACTCCTCCTTAAGGGTAGTATAGGGCATAACTATCCTATAGTACTATTAAGAAACGTCCTATAGGGCTATATTTATAATTACTAAAGGGCTTATTCTATTATAACGAGAGCAGCTATAACGTGGTTACTTATAACCTATAAGGAACAATAGCAGGTATAGGATATAGAGCTAACGCTATTAGTAAAATATCAGCGAATTAGTAAAATATATATACTCTTAAGAAAGCTCTATAAGCTAGAGACTTAGAAGGTTAAGTAATAGTTTAATATAACTATATATACTTACGTTTTAGTATTCTAAGCCTTCCTAGTTTAAGCCTATAGCTATACTCTTATAACTCTATTACTTCTACCTTAATTTAAGAAACTAGCGCTAGTTAGAAAATCTATAATAAACTAGTAATAGTATACTAATAAATTAGTAAGGGAGTTTAACTATAATAAGCTTAAGGCTAGGTATATGAAATATAACTAATAAGGTCTTAGCTAATATAATATAAGTCGCTCGCTAAACCCTAAGATATAAGGAATATAGCATAGATAATATAAAAAGGGGATAGATAACCCTAGTAATAATATAATAAGAGAGATAACCCTAAGGGGGCAGGCCTAGTCTTAGATAGTACTAGAGTAGGTAGTGGGATAGGATAGGATAGACTTAGCTATATAACTTTCGGAAAACTCCCTTAGCGCACGGACCCGTTATAGGAAGACTATAGAGTAGAGTATAGAGGAGAGGAGCGTAGCGGAGAGGATAGTATTATTATTATTATTACTATTAGTATCTTAATAACCCTATACCTCGTTTTTTAGTAATTTCTTAGTAAATCTACGCCTAATAAGGAGTATCTCTTTTAATTAGATCTATAAATTATTCTATATACCTTTTAAGCTTACTCTTAATATTCCTATCTATTTATAAGTAGAGCTATATTATTTATTATCTTTCTAGTTCCTATTAGTTCTAGCCCTTTCTAATAATACCTAGAGGTAGATTCTTTTGCTCTTTTTAATAGCCTTTATAAGCTTCTTAGAGAGTTAGGTGCCTTCGCCGCGTCTATACGTCCCCGCTATTAATATATATATATATATAATTAATTTACTTTAAATATAATAATAACTTAAGAAATTTATAAGTAATGAATAATAACGATATAAATAATAATAAAAACGTAGTTTAAAGAGAGGAAGATATTTATAGACCTACCTTAGTTCTAAGGGAAAAGTAATAGCTATGCTTTCTTATAGAATTAAGGCAGGAATAATATAGACCCTAAAATCCTCTTTTTCTCTTTTTTTTAATATATTATTAATAGGTTCTAGCGAGCATATCCCTTTCCTTACCCCCTTATATATTATCTAAACTATTATTATTTAACTAGTAAGTTATAGTAGATATAGCTAAGATAGCTATATATAATACTAAGATAGAGATTAGTAGTCTTACTAAGCTAATAAGTATAGCGAGATTAATTAGATTAGTAACTAGAGACTAATAAACCCCTTATTATTATAGCCCTAAGTATTAGGAGTAATATACTAACTTTAGAGAGATATTAATATAGAGAAGCTGCGAATTCTTCTAAAATAAGAGCGTTATTAGAAAGACCTTTCTATATTAAGTAATAAGACTTAAAGTAGATCTATAATAGCCTAGAGTAATAAGATCGAGGTCGCTAGACCTTTCTTATATTTATTTAGTTATTTAGTTTATACTATTTCCTTTTTTAT